>CM008279.1:57829247-57880638 GCA_002319775.1 Fagopyrum tataricum
GTATGATTTTCTGTTATAGCTGGAGATGGCTCTTCCCTCCATGCTACTGTGATACGTTAGGTTTAGCTGGAGATGGTTCTTACCTCCATGCTATTTTGATGGACATAGTAGTGTTGGAGATGTTCTCTCTCCATGCCTTTTGTTATAGTTATGATACGGCTAGAGATGTGCTCCCTCTATGCCTTGTGATGTGTTTATAGCTTGCTAGAGATGGTTTCTCTAGGCCCTGGATAGTATAGTTTACTGCTAGAGTTGATGATTTCCTCCATGCTTATGTTTGAGGTTATAGAGAGTGTATCTTGGCTTCCAAGTCCGAGTGGTTTCAGGATCTTGCAAGTTTCGGGACGAAACTTGTTTTTAGGGGGGTGAGATGTGAGAGCCCTTTCTTTCGGACCGAGATCGGACCATAGCCGAGATTGGCTTTGGCCGAGATTGGCCTTGCCGCACTCGCGGGCACGTATGCCGCCCCTGCGGGTTCCCGCCCCTGCGGCCCTGTGATCCGCCCCTGCGGTTTACGGCGGCTGCAGCCGGTTTTGTTGACTCCTTTGACCCGTGGTTTACTCCTTCTCTTACTCCTTACCTTGCTGAGCAAGGGTTTCATTCCATTTCTCATTCTATTCCAGACCTACCTACGTCCACCTTGCTTATCCTTCTTCCCTTGTGAGCTTGTTCTTGTTTTTCTTGGAGTTTGGTTTTGAAAGTGTACTTTGGGGTTGATGCTGATGTTAGTAATGTGTATGCTGAGCTTGGAAACAAGCTTTTGATGTTTGTGACTCCCCCTGCAGCCTAGGATTTCCAAGAGTGGTGAGATCTTACTTCTTCTCCTTCTCTTCTTCTTTGATTCCTTCTCTTTAGCTTACGATTAGTTGTATTGACATAGGGTGACGTTTGAATGTGTATTTATGTGTATGTGTATGAATCTGGAAGAGTATAGAGGTGATTTGATCACGTGAAGAACCGAAGAGAAGCCGCGAAGTTGCCTTATGCACTGTCGCTGCCCCGAGGCCAAGAGCCACCGCCCCCGCGGCTACCGTGCCACAGCGCCTGCGTCGTGCCAGCGGCGTACCTGCGCTTGGCTGCGTTCCGTGTCCCCGCCCCTACGGGTGACCTCTTCCGTCCCTGCGGTCTTAGTTCACGCAGGAGCGTTTTGTCCCGGAACTACTTATAGTCAAGTAGTTTCCTTTCCTTTCTCGTATGAGGGAACTAGTATCATGCTAGGTATCGGTTTATGACGAGCATGATATAGATATGCCGGTTATGGCCTTGAGGTTACGAGTTGGATTTGATCCCTTATGGATCCCTTGGGTTTAGGTGTGACCCTTTGTGTGTGATAGGATTGTGATATATATATGTGTGCCTTGTATAGGCTGTGTTGTCCTCCAGTTGGAGTGGACGTTTCTGGGATTTTCTCGTAGCGAGATACTTTTGAGATTGAGGTAAGTCCATAGGACTTACTTAGCTACTGTCCTTGTATTGGATGTGTGCTTGAGTGGTGTGTGTGTTTTATGCTTTATAGCATGTGTTATTATGATCACCGACCTATGTTATATTGACCGCCCATTGTAGTGGCTGTGACAACTTACCCTTTCATCCCGTAGTGGATTCTGGGAAGTTCTCTGTACGCTAGCTAGACTTGGTATACGGGAAAGGTACTGATACCACTCCTTACGGTATACGGGAAGGTGCGCTGATACCACTCCAGCTAGCTATTGCACGCAGAGGCGAGGATTTTATTCCTCGTGTCACCTATTCTCATATATTGATTTATATACTCTTGCGTGCCTAACGTTATAAAGATAATAAACCGGGTAAATGTGTGATATCATGTTAATGTGTTATTGTTTATATGATGTGTGGTTGTGCTCTTGCCTATCTTATATATGTGTATGGTTAGCTAACGGTTTCAAAACCGTGTTGTAGATCCTTTGCAGGTTAGGAGAGCTGCAGAGTGATCCGGAGGGGTGATCTGCTGAGGGTTCCGTACACAGGGCGTACTCGTGGGATTTGGGTTATTATATTGTGCGGAGTTATGTTTTGACTTTTGTACTCAGCAGTACTTTGTATGACCTTTTGATCGATATATATATACATTAGTTTTATGTTTTGTTTTAATCTATCAGTGTCTTGTTGTAAGATTCAGTGAAGTTGTTGTCAGGTTAGGGCCAGGATCCATTGTGAGATCCTAGCCCAGTAGCACTCCGAGTCCTACGGATTTGGGGTGTTACAGCAAGTATCCCAAGAATGGACTGGGCTAAATTAGATCCAAAAATAAAATAAACTACAAAAGAGATAGAAAGAATAGATGTCTACACATTCATGTTTTAGCCTTAGTTTTTGTCATTTATGCTTGTTTAGTTCTACTTTGCAAGAATAGATGTCTACACACCATTTGTGGCTTTGTAGGTGATTTGACACATTTTGGAGCTAAAACGACGCATTTGAGGATCAAGCCTCGAAGTGGATGCTTGCAATCATGGGATACTTGCAATCTTTGTACACCCCTATAAACAACTATCAAAAGAGATAGAAATCCACAAGATAGCAAAACTAGGAAGGGATAGTTTTATATTTATAACCTGTAATAATTGCCTAAATAGGAACGAACCCACAGTATATGGATCGTACGAAGTAGGACATGTATTTCAGGGTCGATCTCAGGGATTGGGAGGATTAATATGCATCAATGATTAAATATAAAATAGATCTCAATTAAAGACAAGAGGTTGGAAAAGATAAGGGAAAGAAATCAAAAAGATTTTAAAAGGGTTTTAAAGGACTCGCAATCAATTGTCACTATTGATTGAAAGTCAAAACAAACAAACAAAAAGGGAAAACAAAGATAATCAAGTTAAAGGAAAGAAAATGGATTCCAAGGGTTCAAGATCATTGTTTATACATATAGATTTAGGAAGAGTCATAAAGATATATGGTAGAAAAACCACATGGATGAACGTTTCTAAGCTGACAGTCTTTTACCGGGTAAGTCTCAAGACTATCTAGTTCCAAACCAACTACCTATCACCGGGTAAGTCTCAAGGTAGAGAGGTAGGAAATTCTAAACAAACCAGACTACAAACTAAGGGAAATGTAAACCATATTACCGGGTAAGTCTCAGGTATTACCCTACTTAGGAAGGAATCTAAGCACATTCAACCAATAAAGGATAAACCTTTATTACCTATAATCAAACACTCACGTATCTAAGAAGGAATATCACCGGATAAGTCCCAATTCCAACTTAGGTTACTAGCTAGAAGGATTCTAACTAGGTTCAAGAACAAGCCAACCATTAGCATTTCAAGCAATTCAAAGCCAAAACAAAGCACAATCTAATCCATCGTAATCCAAGGAATGAAAAAATCCATGTCAACCTTGGAACCACAAGGTTCTATCCAGTAACAATCATATCAAAGAAAGACAAATAAATAAATAACAAAGGGGATTAAAAAGAACTTATCTTCAATAAATGAAAACCTTCAATCTTGACAAAATCTCGAATCAACAATGTCTTCCAAACAAATCTCAATATAAAAGTCTGAATCTTTAAGCTAAACTAAGAAGAACAATGGTGAAGAAGAAGGGAAAGGAATGAGACGGCTCAACCCTCTAGGGCTAGCTCTGGGCGACTCCCAACACATAGGACGGACTAAATCAGACCGTTAGAAATAACCTAAAGCTTCCCTTTTATAGCCAACAACCTTCCAAAGGACGGGCTGGGCCAAAACTGATCCAAGATTAACGAAAATCGCCGAACAGGAAATCTCGGCCGAGATAAGGCTTGTCGAGACCGAGATTTGGCAACAGAACGTTCAACGCCAGGACTTCGGAAATCTCGGCCGAGATCAACAAATCTCGGCCGAGATCAGGTGGATCTTGGCCGAGATTAGGCCATTCTTCGTTCCTTCGTGTCTTTAACTCGATTCGTAGCCATTTCCCGTGCACGTAGCTCGCTCCAACGCGTCCACTTCGAGGCTTGATCCTCAAATACGTTGTTTTAGCTCTGAAATGTACCAAATTACCTACAAAGCCACAAATAGTGCGTGTAGACATCTATTCTTGCAAAGTAGAACTAAACAAGCATAAATGGCACAAACTAAGGCCAAAACATGAATGCGGAAAGGGGAAATCTAACTAAATGCATGAGTGTAACAGGTCGATAAATCATGTTATCAAAATACCCCATACTTATCCTTGCTTGTCCTCAAGCAAGTAGTCAATCTAAGGTAAGATAACATGAATTATCTATGCAAAATAAAAACAAAAACGTGTAATGCTTCTAAATATGATCACCCTCAAAAGTGCAAGTTTCATAGCCAAAGATATATTTCAATTAAGGTCAAATGAAATATGCATAAAAAAGATAATCATACTTTACAAGAATTTCAGGTTCATCATCAAAATTACTATATCTAATATTCATGAGAAAGTCAAGTCTAAGCCTGCCAAGTCAAATACATGTGTACATAGATTGAAAGGACTTAGCAAATAAACACGCATAAATGACACAAACTAAGGCTAAAACATAAATGCGAAAAGGAAAAATCTAACTAAATGCATGACTGCAACAGGTCGATAAATCATGTTATCAAAATACCCCATACTTATCCTTGCTTGTCCTCAAGCAAAAAGTCAATCTAAGATAAGATAACATGAATTATCTATGCAAAACAAAAACAAAGACTTGTAGTGCTTCTAAAGATGATCACCCTCAATAGTGTAGTTTCATAGCCAAATATATATGGTGCTAATCCGGGAAGAATTTCACATTCATCATCAAAATTACTATATCTAATACAATTGAGAAATTCAAGTCTAAGTCTGCCAAGTCAAATACATGTTTACATAGAGAAAAAGGACTTAGCAAATAAAGGCCAAGAAACGTGATAAGGGCAGGATGTTCTTTAGGTCATGTGGTGCTAATCTGGAAAGAAGAAACAACACACTTCATCATTTCAACTCAACATCCCACCACCCTTGCATAAATTCTCTTTCTTCTTTTCTTTTTTTCTTTTCCTTTCTTGTTTTCTTTCTTTTCTTTTTTCTTTTTCCTGAGTGATAGGCAGTGGTGCACAGTAGCCGAAACCTTGGTGTTCAGTTTCCTTCACGTACCTCACACCAAAATGCACATACAAAATCAACTTTAAGGGAATGTTTTTAAAACTAATCAGACTTTGGCAAGGCACAAACACCAAGCTATGTGAATGGTACCGAGTTACTCATCTTTCATAGCCAACAATCCCTAATAAGTTTTTCTTTTCCTTCATCACATCACATTTCACATCTTTCAAACTTCTTCAAACAATTCACATCAACATTTTCAGCACACACCTTCAAACTAAACATTCCTAATTCCCGGATAGGAGACAATGGATTTCATGTTTGAGGGGATAAGTATGATAAAGATAGAAGAAGAATGAAGTCGAATTGCCTAAATCATCCCTATGCAATGTATGAGAACTTATCATGAAGCTTCAACTATCCAAACTCAATCCAACTAGACAAGGTAATTTTCATAAATCACATAAAATTCAAACAAAGTATTTAAATCCCAAATATGCCATAAATCAAATTGAGCTCAAAAGTAATAATCAAAGGCTAATTCACCAACACAATATCATTATAGGGGTCATGTCATTCCTACAAGCACAATTTTTTTTATGCATGCTAAAAGGAAACGTGTGACAAGAAAAGAAACATGCTAAAAGATTGCAAGTATCCCACCCCATACTTTAAACTCACATTGTCCCCAATGTGAAGAATAAATAGAAGTGAAAAAGAATACTCACAATGTAAAAATCAGTGATATGGCACATCCAAATGGAAGTGGTGGAAACAAGCGGTTGTGCAAACTCCTTCAATCATCTCTTTTTCATTTATTACCTAAAACCTGAAAAGACAAAATACACCAAAACGCGCAGAAATGCAAAAGCAAAAAGCAAAAACAATTATGTGGTTGCCTCCCGAGAAGCGCTTGATTTAAGGTCTCTAGTCAGACCCAACTATGTGGTTGTGTCAGCTCACAACAAAAACCTTGGACTGCTCATCCAGTCCTTGCAACCACTCTTCACAAGACCCATTGATTTTCTTCTTGAAGACTCTCTTCATGTCCTGTTGGAAGATCTCCACTCTTCCCACCAATAAAAGATGATATGGGATAGTAACCTTGTGGGTTACCCCATACTTGAATGATAAGATCTTTCGATTAGGGAGAAGCTTCAATCTAACCTTGGGAGGCTCCTTTGGCACTACCCTCCAGCTTTTAGGCGCACCTCGAGTAGGATGGAAGGATATGGGACAATTTTCAACAAATCTCGGGCAGCTGTGGATAAGATCTCGGCTGAGATTGGTATGGATGAGGCCGAGATTTCCCTTTTGGACAGGAATCTCGGCCGAGATGGATATGATCTCGGTCGAGATAGATTGGATCTCGGCCGAGATGCCGACCGAGATCACTCTTTGTCGTGAAATCTCGGTCGAGATAGGAATGATCTCTGCCGAGATCGGGACAAGAATAGCCGATCCTTCGTCCTCCTTCGTCATCTCTTCATCCTCGATGCGCTCTTCCTTTGGTCGAACCTCTTCCTTGGGAGTTAAGACGCTTTCAGATTTCTCTCTTGATCTCCGCAATTAGTTTAGCGTTTGGGGTTCTTCCCTGCTGGTCAAGGTTCTTTCAAGCTTGTCAAGCCTCTCAATAATACTTGTGCAACAAACATTCTGTTGTCGTTTTTCTAAATATCTTTGGTAGTTCAGTTCGTCCTCTAGATAACGGATTTGCTCCAAGCTTTCTTCACTTTCTCCCAGTAGGTTGACCAAATAAATCTCATACTCCAGGTCCTGCTCTAGATAATCAATTTGCTTTCTGGTTTCCTTCAGCTCATCAAAAATTATAGGTGCCATTGTGTTGAACTTGGAGAACACAAAGACAAAAGGGAAACCGAGATCAAAAGTAACAAGAAATATCTACACTATAAATAATCAAATACAACAAATTAATCTTTCTCGGTCCCTGGAAACGGATCCAAAAACTTGTTCGCTATTTTTACACCCCTATAAACTTTTATCAATAATGATAAAGACATATAAGTTAAAAATCAAGGTATGCTTTAAATTTATAAAACTAGAAATAAATACCCAAATTGCAGCGATGACTAAAGATAGGATAGATCTCAAATAAAAAAGGGGTTGGAAAAGATAAGGGAAAGAAGGATCAAAAAGGTTTTGAAAAGGGTTTGATGGATTCACAATCAATTGTCACTATTAATTAAAAATCAAATAAACAAAAAGGAAGACAAAGATAATCAAATTAAAGGAAAGAAAATGGATTTCAAGGGTTGAAGATCATTGTTTATACATGTGGACTAAGGAAGGATCATAAAGATATATGGTAAAAAAGCTACAGGGATGAACGTTTCTAGGCTGACAGTCTATTACCGGGTAAGTCTCAAGACTATCTAGTTCCAAACCAACTACCTATTACCGGGTAAGTCTCAAGGTAGAGAGGTAGGAAATTCTGAACAAACCAGACTACAAACTAAGATAAAGGTAAACCATTACCGGATAAGTCCCAGGCATTACCCTACTTAGAAAGGAATTTAAGCACATTCAATCAATAAAGGATAAACCTTTATTACCTATGATCAATCACTCATGTATCTAAGAAGGAATATCACCGGGTAAGTCTCAATTCCAACTTAGGTTGCTAGTTTAGAAGGATTCCAACTAGATTCAAGAACAAGTCAACCATTAGGATTTCAAGTAATTCAAAGCCAAAACAAAGCACAATCTAATCCATCATAATCCAAGACATAAACAAATCCCTGTCAACCTTGGAACCACAAGGTTTTAGCCAATAACAATCAATTAAAAAACAGACAAATAAATAAATAACAAAAAGGGAGAGAAAAAACTACTCAACTTCCATAGATGAAAACTTGCAATCTTCTCAATTCTTGAATCCGACAATATCTTTCAAACAAATCTCAATGTAAAAGTCTTAATTTTTAATCTAAACTAATGAAGAACAATGTTGGAGAAGAAGGGTATGGTAGGAGACGGCTCCTCCCTTCTAGGGAAAACTCTGGGAACAACCCAGCACACCTTGGAATAAATCCAAGGCTTCCTTTTATAATAAAAATCTAGCTACAAAAATATTGAGCCTAAAAGGAAAAAGCCCGCAAATAAAATATAATTTTAAGGGAAAAAGCCCGCAAATAAAATATAACGCTCAGGGAAGAAATCTCGGGTTGGATCTCAACCAAGATGCTCTTTGGTCGTTCTCTCCATGCCTTTAGCTTGATTCCTAGCCCTTTCCCGTGCACGTATGCTCGCTCCAATGCATCCACTTCGAGGCTTGATCCTCAAATGCGTCGTTTTAGCTCCGAAATGTGTCAAATCACCTACAAAGCCACAAATAGTGTGTGTAGATATCTATTCTTGCAAAATAGAACTAAACAACCATAAATGACACAAACTAAGGCTAAAACATGAATGCAAAAAGGAAAAATCTAACTAAATGCATGACTGCAACAGGTCGATAAATCATTTTATCATCTATCTCTTTTGATAAGGATTTATAGGGGTGTGAAACCAGCGAACACTAGCACCGGGGTTGTAACACCCCAAATCCGAGGGACTCGGGGTGCTACTGGGCGAGACCTCACAATGGGTCCCGACCCTTAGCTTGACAACAATTTCACTGGACCTTTCAACATGGCACAAATAAAGGCGAAAATTCAAAAACGTTTTTAATGTATGCGGAAACCGAAAAGCAAGAAACTACAACTTGGAAACTCAACCGAGTCCTCAAAACACACAACTCCGATACGAAACTAAAACCGTACAACATAAACCACAAAACAAAGAGGTAACCCAAAAACATCCCCGTCCTATAATGTACGGAGACCCCGGCTGTCCACTCCTCCGCCTCACTCGGCGGCATCCCTAACCTGCAAGTCATCTACACAAACGGTTCAAAACCGTTAGCTAATATTCTAGGCATTAGAAAAGCTGTGAAAGCACAAACACATACCTAGCACATAACATAAAACACGCAAGTCCCGTTTATTATCTTTTTATTACTTAGTCATATCCTGTTCTAATTCAACTTCTGTTGTGACACGAGACCCCAATGGTCTCGCCTCGGTCCCAACTTACCGGCAAAGAATGGTACGGATGCATCCGCCCATCTAACCCGCCGTGCTAGTCACTGAGAATCCCCTAGACCTCACTATGGGCTAGGCAGTATTGTCACCGCCCGTTATCATACACTTGGGCCAACATATATATATAAGGTCGGTGGTCCTATTTACCGATTTAATAGTTATAACAAAACATAAACACGCACCACCAAACACACATCAATGCTAATATGTAAAATACGAGCTAAGTAAGTCCAGAGACTTACCTGAACTGATCGACGGTCGGCCATTACCGCTACCGTCTAGACAATCGGCCATTACCCGTTATCGTCTATATGCGCATACAATATCAAATACCTGATCAAACGGGGAACATACCCATCAATACATACTCACTCTGAAGAAGTCTTAGACTTCACTCTAGTGATCGATGCAAGATCACCTAACCCTCAAACTAGGAATTGCATCCTAGGTCCCAAGTACTCATCACACTCTCAACACATGCAACAACCCACAACAGTCCATAATTTCAACCAAAGAGGCACAAGCTAGCCTAGAAGGTCCATCATGCTCACATGCTTATATCCATCACTTAAATCGAGCCTTAAGGGCTCCTAGGTTCCCAACCACTAAGTGGCATTCTCAAGCTACTCTAGGCCATCCTAAGCATGCTACTAACATGATCCAACATCAATACTAAGGAAGGAACGAAGAGGAAAGGAGAGGAGGGACCTACTGTTGCCGAAACCGCAGCCGCGGAGTCAAGCGCGCGCCCCCTGCGGACACAGGAGCCGCCCCGCGGAACAAGGAGCCGCACCAACGCGGAGGACTGCGTCGCCTGCCAGGAGCCGCCCCGCGGTTTTTCCGAGCGCCCCGCGGTTTTCCGAGCCGCGCCGCCGCCGGAGCCCAGCGCACCCGCGCCGTCCGCCGCCGCACCGCGGCCTTGTGTTGCCGCACCGCGACCGTCCGCCGCCCACCGCGGCCTTGTGCTGCCGTGAGTCTGCGCCGCCCCCGCGGCCATGCCGAGCCGCACCGCGGGCTGCTGGGTCGTGAGTCTTCCGCCGCCCCCGCGGCCATGCCGAGCCGCACCCGCGGCGGTGCTGTGCCGCTCCGGCGGCCGTGCTGAGCCGCCCCTGCGGCCGTCCGCTGCCCGCGGCCGTGATGATCCGCCCCCGCGGTTACGCTGTAGAAGCTCGTCTTCTTCGTCTCGATCGTGGACCTTGGCTCCCAAATGCTTCTTCTCTTGCTGGATCTTCTCCAAACACCCAACCACTGGTCTTAGGCACCTCTCCTTGACCTAATCGAGCTAAGAACGCAGCCATGCAAGGAGTTGAGTAAAAACCTCTCAAAAGCTTCATCCATGGCTATGGATGAAGGAGGGAAGAAGAAAGGAAGAAAGACAGCAAAGAAGAGAGGGAAGGAGGGGAAAGAGCTTACCAAAAGCCTGGGATCTCCTTCTGCAGTCCACAACTTGGATCTTCAGCAACCATGGAGAAGAGAAGAAAAAAGAGAGGAAAAGAGAGGGGAGGAGATGAGTGAAAGAGTGAAGTAACGTGAGGAAAGAGCTAAGGTAGGAGAGAGAGAGAGAGTCAAAGGCTGAAAAGGAGGTGTGGGACCAGGGGTCAGCTGACCTCTTGTCCCTCACACGGACCGAGGGCGTCGGAAATGACCCCTTGTCATCTACCTCTTGTCCCTCACACGGACCGAGGGGTCGGAAATGACCCCTTGTCATTTTTAATCGCGGACGAAGGGTCGGAATGCGGAAAAGAGGAAAAAAACCGACGTGTCGGCTGCGGGATTTTCTTAGGAATAAATCCCGGCTTCCTCGCATCTCGGGATTATGGGATAACTATAAGGTGCTCCAAGTCCGAAAATTAAATTAATAAAAATTCGCGGGCGTTACAGGGGTAACAAATAGGGTGTAGCATGAGCCTCCTACAATATCCTTTGTCTCAACTCGCCATCTAAAGGTACATATACACGCCCCTGGCGTCTCATCACTCTGCATCAGTGCCATTTACAAATTGTTGTGTATGACCTCGGGACATCCTATCCCGGATCCTAGTCAAAGTGGGGCAACCGCCATGCTTCTATTGGATCTCATCCAATAGGTCCAACAACAGCTCCAAGGCACCTAAATGTTGGTCGTACCAGGAAATTGAATCTCCACCTCTACTCGAGCTAGATCCCTCTATAGCTGAGGTTGAGTAGTTAGACGGGCTATTGCCTTTTCCTGAGACATCTTTTGGGCTAAGTGCATCAACATCCCACGTTCGCCTTGCCGCGGGTGATAGAAACCTCCAAATCAAATTCCATGATTAACTCTAGCCATCTCCTCTAACGGTTATTCAACTCCCTTTGAGTGAATATACACTTCAGACTTTTATGGTTTGTGAAGATCTGACATGTCGTCCCATACAGATAGTAACGCTAGATCTTCATGGCACTGTACCACTAAAACTAACTCTAGGTCGTGTGTCGGGGTAGTTCTAATTACACATCTTTAGCTAGCGAGACGCATATGCAATGACCTTGCCCCTCTGCATCAAACACATCCGAAGTCTAGCTTGGATGCATCATTCTACACAACAAGTCCTCAATACCCTATGACTGTGTAAGGATCGGAGCGGAGGTCAACCTTCTCTTCACTTCTCAAAACTCCACTAATAGGGCTCATACCACACAAATTGTTTGGTCTTCCTCAATAGGCGCATATGAGTGTCGGCAATTAATGAGAACCCTTCCACAAACCATCGTAATAACCTGCTAGCCCCAAAACGACACACCCCCTTGACATTATTCGGAGGTTGCCATGATAATAATACTAACTCGATCTTAGCTAAGTCGACCTTGATCCCCTGGATTGTGACTACATGACCTAGGAAGGCCACCTCTGACATCCAAAACTCGTACTTGGACAACTTAGCGTATAACTCGTTCTCCTACAGTACTCGTAACACCGTCCTCATGTGTCTTGCGTTCTCTTCCCGACTGTGGGAATACACCATGATATCATCTATAAATACTACCACAAACTGGTCCAAGTAGTCGATGAATATCCCACTCATCAACTCCATGAATACGGTCGTCGCATTCGTTAGTCCGAATGGCATCACTACAACTCGTAATGACCATACCGAGTCTGAAAAGCCGTCTTAGGAATCTCCTGCTCCTCACCCTTAGCTGGTGATAACCCGACCTTAAGTCAATTCTAGAAAACATTGTAGCCTCCTGTAACTGATCTAGTAAGTCATTTATACGGGTCAACATATACTTGTTCTTGATGGGCGCGGTCACCCTTTTCAGTTCTATGTAATTAATGCACAACCTCATGGATCCATCTTTCTTCCTCACAAACAAAACTAGAGCACTCGTGGGGAAACACTCGGACGGATGAATCCGCTTCTTTGCCAGCTCTTCCAGTTGCTTCTTCAGTTCCATCATCTCGATGGGTGTCATGCAGTATAGGGCCTTTGAGATTAGTCTCATGCCCAACTCTAACTCTATACCGAAGTCAATGCTTCTTTGTGGAGGTAGGCTAGTAAAATCGTCTCTGAACACCTCCGTAAACTCACCTACTGCTGGAATTTCCTCCAGCCTCGAACCCTTCTGTTCCTTCATGACGTAACACCAAAAGGCCTCACAACCTTGTACAATCATTCTTGCCACTCTAACTACGCTAATGATATCCCCTGCTTTCCCAAGATCCCAACCTCGGAAGACTTGCACATGCCCCTCAACAGAAGTGATGGTCACTATCCTCCTACCCATATCCAATACCGCTCCGTACTTAGCCATCCAATCTATCCTAATATGACGTGTTCATGCACTAGATGCATGAACAGGAAGTCTACTGATAACATGATTTATCGACCTGGTTTAGTCATGCAGATTTCCCCTTTCTGCATTCATGTTTTAGCCTTAGTTTGTGCCATTTATGCTTGTTTAGTTCTACTTTGCAAGAATAGATGTCTACACACACTATTTGTGGCTTTGTAGGTAATTTGGTAAATTTCGAAGCTAAAACGACGTATTTGAGGGTCAAGCCTCGAAGTGGATATATTGGAGCAAGCATACGTGCAAGGGAAATGGTTAGGAATCAAGCTAAGGGCATGAAGAACGAGTAAGGCACAATCTTGGGCGAGATAGAATCATCTCGGCCCGTGATCAGGCTACTGTTGTGCAATCTCGGTCGGCATCCGACCGAGATTCACATAGTATAGACCGAGATTCCCCAAACGCTGAAGAAATTGAAGTCAGATCCAAAATCTTGGTCCCGACCAGAGACAATCTAGGACAAGATACACACCGAGATCCAAAATCTCGCCCGAGATTTTGACCGAGATTTTTCAATGTGCCCGAGATTTCTTCCGTGAGCGTAATATTTTACTTTCGGACTTATCCCTTTTCGGCCCAAACCTTTTGGCAGACGTTTTGGGTATAAAAGGAAGGTCTGAATACCTTCCAATGGGTGTTCAATTTGGATGGGAGTCACCCAGAAGTTACCCTAGAAGGGGGGAGCCGTCTCCTGCCCTGTCGTCTTCTTCAACTATTGTTCTTCGTAGTTTATATTTAAAATAAAGTTCGAGACTTTCGCATTCAGATTTGTTCGGAAACATTGTTGGACTCGAGATTTATTTCAATTTCAAGATTTCATTCATCAAAGTTGAGTTCTTTCTTTCCCTTTCATGTTTTATTTGTCTTTCTTTGTTGTAGACTTTGATATGATTGTTATTGGTTAGAACTTTGTGGTTCCAAGGTAGTTTGAGATTTGTTTATACCTTGGACTATGATGGATTAGATTGCGCTTAAAATTGGTTTGAATTGCTTTGAAACCCTAATGGTTGGTGTGAATTTAATCTAGGTTGTGAATCTTCTTAAATAGCAACCTAAGCTGGAATTGAGACCTACCCGGTGATATTCCTTCTTAGATGCATAAGTAGATTGACCTTAGGTAATAAAGGTGAAACCTTTATTGTATAGAATGTGCCATGATTCCTTCCCGAGTTAGGTAATTCTTGAGACTTACCCGGTAAAGGGTTACTTGAACCTTAGTTAGATAATCTAGTTTGTAGTGAATTTCTACCCTTTTTACCTTGAGACTTACCCGGTAATAGGTAGTTAGGATTGGAACTAGATGATCTTGAGACTTACCCGGCAATAAATCATCAGAGTAGAAATGTTCATCCATGTTGCTTTTCTACCATATTCTATGAATCGTCGTGAGTCTATATTCCAAAAACAATGACCTTGAACCCTTGAAATCCATTTTCTTCCTTTAATTTGATTATCTTTTCTTTTATTCGCTTTTATAAAAAAAATTTCAATTGAAGGTGACATTCGATTGCAAACGCCATAAACCTTTCCCAAAAACATTTGATTTCTTTCCCTTATCTTTTCCAACCTCTTTCTTAGTCTAGATCTATCCTATCTATAATCACTATTGCAGATTAAACCACCCAGTCTTCATGTTCGACCCTAGAATACTTGTCATACTTCGTATGATCCATACATTGTGGGTTTGTTTCTATTTAGGGGATTATTTACAGGTTATAAATTTAAAACTATCCCTCTCTTGTTTTGTCAACCTTTGAGTTTCTGTCACTATTGACACGGATTCTTATAGTGTAAAACCAGCGAACAAGTGTTTGGCGCCGTTGCCGGGGACTGGGAAAGTTTGATCTGCGTGTTTTGATTATTTATAGTGTAGATCTTTCTTATTACTTTTGATCTTGTTCTCTTTCTGTCTTTGCATTCTCCCAGGATTAACAAAATGATTGTGAGAAACCTTCGAGCCGAGTTAAATGAAACCTTAGAGCAGATTGATTACCTGGAGAGGGAACTAGAGTATGAGATATTCTTGGTGAGCCGAATAGGAGAAAGTGAGGGAAGCTTAGCGTAGATCCGTTATCTGGAGGATGAAATTATGTACTAGAGATATAAAGCAAGATGACAACGGGAAAAATATGAATCTTGGTACAAAGACATTGTGGAGAGAGCTTCTTGCGTTATGAGATGACATGCTCTATAAGAAATTAGCTCCCAAGGAAGAAGCTCAACCGGAGGACGTGTGCAATAAGGAAATCAAAGAATTGAGTGTCCTTCCTGTCAAAGCTGAAGTCGAGGATGAAGATCTGACGAAAGTCAAAATCTCGACCTCCTCCATATCCATCTCGGCTGAGATCCTACCCATTTCGACCGAGATTGCACAACAGAGAGTTGGCATCTCGGCCGAGATCATGGCGATCTCAACCGAGATCCCTGACAGAAGGAAAATCTCGGCCTCCCATACACTCATCTCGGCCGAGATTTCATCCAGTGCTGCCCAAGATCTGCTGAAAGTCATTTTAAAGTTTTCCATCCTACTCGTGTTGTGCCCAAAAGCTGGAGGGCAGTCCCGATGGAACCTCCTAATGTTAGATTGAAGCTTCTTCCTCGTCAAAAGATGCTTTCATATAAGTATGGGGTAACCAACAAGGTTACTATTCCATAATATTCAAAAGTGTTGGAGAGAGTGGAGATCTTCAATAAGGACATGAAGAGAGTTCTCAAGAAGAAAATCTATAGGTCTAGGAAGTTTGAGAAGTGGTTGTACGGACTAGCTGAGCAGTCCAAGGTTTTTGATGTAAGCTGAAGCATCCACGGAATTGGGTCTGGCTAGAGACCTTAAACCAAGCGCTTCTCGGGAGGTAACCCTGAGCGTTATACTTTATTTACGAGCTTTTTCCTTATCGGCCAAACGTCTTTTAGCTAGGGTTTGTATATTTTTGGAAGCCCTGGATTCATTCTAAGTAATGCACGGGAGAGCCCGGAGTTGCCAGAGTTTACCCTAGAAGGGAGAGTCGTCTCCTACCCTACCGTTCTTCCTCATTCATCATTCTTCTTAGTTCTTCGTAGTTTAGATTAAAGTTTTAGACTTTTGCATTCAGATTTGTTCGGAAACATTGTTGGATCGGAGATTTATTATATTTGCAGGATTTACATTCATTCAAGCTGAGTTCTTTCTTTCTTTCCCTTTCTTTGTTATTTTCCTTTTATGCATTGTTTTCCTTTCTTAGATATAGAATTAGTTGCACATTTTGATATGATTATTATTGGCCAGAAGTCTAGAACCTTTGTGGTTCCAAGGTGAATAGATATTTGTTTATTGCTTGGATTATGATGGAATAGGTTGTACTTTAGAATTGGTATGAATTGCTTGAAATCCTAATGGTTGATTGAGAATTAATCTAGGTTAGAACCTTCTAAACTAGTAACCTGAGTTGGAATTGAGACTTACCCGGTAATATTCCTCTTGGATACATAAGTAGATTGAACATAGGTAATAGAGGTGAAAGCCTTTTCACATGATTAATACATAAATTCATGCATAATCTATGAATAATATGAGCATGATATGCTGCATGAATATGTATTGGTTAGATGCTGCATGATTAACTTGAGTTGGAGGCATGATCTTGCCCAACAATCCATAAAAGTACCGTAGTTGCTGCAATGTAGGGTCATTTTCACCCTCTTTCTATCGGAATCTCAACTTTGTGTAAACTAGAAAGTTGTAGATATTGAAAATAAATTTCAAAGTAGTACTCATGGGTATTTTAATTCCAAGAATTGCCTCAGTTATAGGCATTTTATTGATAGTGCGCAAACCTGACAGCTTAGCCGGAGAGAGTGGAAATTGGCTTGAATTGGGCATGCTCGAAGCAAGCATTTTCGGTTTGATTTCAATAGGTTTTGGCTCAGTTTTAGGCATGACCTCCAACACATAAGTATTGATTTCGATAGGTGCCGGTTGAGTTTTGACTTGGACGGTTGGTGGCAAAACGATTGGTTCTGGCATATTGACGATGATTTTTTTCCGGTGAGGATCACATCATTGGAGAAGAAAATGTTGTACAAAAAAGTTCACGCTTTTTCGACTAAATGATGCGACGTTTTTGGAGATTTATCGATTATTGAAGAATTTCGTGTAGTAACCTTTCAAACTTTTTCAAAAAACGCCAAATTTTAAACTATTGATTTTGTTATATCGGACACACTTTATAAACCATAAATTGTGTTCAAAACAAATTTCACGCTTTGTACTTGCCGGATTTCAGCCAATGAGAGCGCGCCAGTTGCTGGGTAAAAGCCAAAACGACGTCGTGTTAATACCTAAAAATGAAAAAAAAGAAAACAAGATAGTAGTCGACAACAAAATTGGTGCCGGCTACCGGGGCTAGTTCCCCCTACACTCCTCTTTGTCATCAAAATGATGACATGGAGGGGGCTTAGTAGCCCTAAGGCCTTCCATTATGAAGGGTTTAATGGATTGGTTAGTAGTCTCAAGGCCCGCCATGATGACATGGCACACTATCAATTATTATGATTAAGATTATATTTTAGTTCCGATATGTAATGTGACTAATGGTTTAATTTTAATTTGTAATCTTACTACATTGTTTTTGTATGATTTTAATTATCATTGAAATAGTAAAAAATTAAAAAAAGTACACATAGTCGTATTTACCTTGTTCGAAGTATCAAAGACGACTTTGACTTTCCGAACTATACCACAAAGTCACACTTAAAACTATCAAATCTCTCATTTAAAGTGGCAATTTTGATTTTGTAAGTTATATGGTTTATGAGATTATTCTATATGGTGTAGTTGAATGCGCCTTTTGAGAATAATAATCCCTGAAATTGTTGAGAATAATAATATTGGAGCAAATATTGAAGTGAACTATACCGCAACTTTATCGAATGTTACCCCTGTTTTAGGATTTTTAGACAACAAAAATTGTTTAACACCTCCCCTACCGTACACAAACCTATTTCACGACTTATGGAGTAATAATTCGTATTCTTGACACCAAAGACTCTCAACAACACTTTCGGGCAAGGACAAGCTTCTTTTACAAGAGGAAGGTTGAAATGACTGTTAAATCAAGGAACCAACTTCTCCAAGAACTAGCTGATGCTAAAATTGACAGTGCAAGGTTCCTACATGCTCTTAGAGTAGAAAATGTTGAACAAAAAGTTCACGCTTTTTCGACTAGATGATGCGACGTTTTCGGAGATTTATCGATTTTGGAATAATTTCGTATACTATCCCTCTAAAATTTTTTAAAAAACGCCAAATTTTAAATTATTGATTTTTTTTCATTGGACACACTCTATAGATCATAAAATGTGTACAACAAAAGTTTCACGCTTTGTATATGCCGAATTTCGGCCAGTGAGGGCGCGCCAGTTGGTGGGCAGAAGCCAAAACGACGTCGTTTTAATACGTTAACATGAAAAAAAAGAAAACAAGATAGTGACACCAAAATGATAACATGGCGGAAGGTCCTCCATTATGGCGGGTCTAATGGATTGCTTAGTAGTCCCAAGACCCTCCACGATGACATGACGAGCTATCAATTATTCGGGTTAAGATTATATTTTAAATCTGGTATGTAATCTGACTAATGGTTTAATTTTGATTTGTAATCCTACTAAATTGTTTTTGTATGATTTTAATTCGCATTGAAATAGTTAAAAATTAAACAAAAGACACAGAGTCGTATTTACTTTTTTCGAAGTATCAAAGACGACTTTGACTTTCCAAACTATACCACGAAGTCACAATGAAAACTCTCAAATCTCTTATTCAAAGTGGCGGTTTTGATTTTGTAAGCTATATGGTTTGTGAGATTATTCTATATAGTTTAGTCGAATGCGCCTTTGAGAATAATAATTCCTGAAATTGTTGAGAATAATAATAATGTAGAAGGGGCAAGTATTTGAGTGAACTATACCGCGACTTTATCGATTGTTTACCCCTGTTTTAGGATTTTCGGACAACAAACCTATTTCACGACTTATGGAGTAATGTGGACTTGTCGAAAAGACGTCTCAGTATCGTGGCAAAGCAAGGCAATGATGCCACAACCCGTTATACATACACTTGGATCTTATAAATACAGTAACATCATCCTATTCAAAACTATTATTATAATCAACAGATCACACACCACCATGATATCACACACGAAAATGAGGAAAAGTAGTTATGTAAGTCCTAAGACTTATTTGAACCGATCCGAATCCCGACTACCGTTAAAACTCGGTCCGCATGTATATGACCTCAAAAGCCTGACAATAATGAGAAACATATCCAACAACACATATCTATCTTCTAGAAGCTTATAGGATACTATCAGACTAGGAAGAACTACTCGGGAAGAAATTACAAGATTAGCACTAACTTTAAGGAAATGACGATGTTGCCCTTAACTTTTCTTTAAACTACAAAGGGGTCTAAAAAAGTCTATAAACCTCCAAATGTAGTTCATCAACATGTTATAAATTCTAAACGGACCAAAACGAGTTCGAAAGTTTCTCCCAGACTTCCAATCCCCGTAAAAAACCTACAATAGTTTTACAAGCAACTAGCTAACTGCTCCCCTTTTCCCTTAGATAACTCCCCTCGAACTACTACTACAAATATTCCAAGAAATTATTCAAAATGATAGGTCATACTGAAATAAAGATCTAATAAACAAAATGATAACATGATTTATCGACCTGTTTTAGTCATGCATTTAGGTAGATTTTCCCTTTCTGCATTCATGTTTTAGCCTTAGTTTGTGTCATTTATGCTTGTTAAGTTTTACTTTGCAAGAATAGATGTCTGCACACACTATTTGTGGCTTTGTAGGTGATTTGACACATTATGGAGCTAAAACGACGTATTTGAGGATCAAGCCTCGAAGTGGATGCATTGGAGCGAGCATACGTGCACGAGAAAGGGCTAGGAATCAAGCTAAAGGCATGAAGGAATGACCAAGGAACCATCTCGGCCGAGATCCACTTATCTCGGTCCGAGATGGAGGTTTCTGTTGCAATATATCGGTCTAATCTCGGACCGAGATCCACTTACCTCGGTCGGCATCTCGGGTGATTTGACCGAGATCCCATGACGCTGAAGATTGAAGACGAAATATCGGTCCCGACCCGACTGATCTCGGCCGAGATCCAACCCGAGATTTTTCCTTGAGCGTCTTATTTCATTTACGGGCTTTTTCCTTTTCAGCCCAATGTCTTTTAGCTAGGTTTTGTGCATAAAAGCAAGTCTTGGATTCATTCCAAGGTGTGCTTATTGAGGGCCAGAATTCGCCCTAGAGGGGGGAGCCTTCTCCTACCCCGCCGTCATCTTCAACCATTCTTCTTCATAGTTTAGATTAAAGATTTGCACTTTCATATTCAATTTTTATTGGAAGACACTGTTGATTTGAGATTTGACAAGATTGCAAGTTTTCATTCATTCCAAATTGAGTTCTTTCTTTCGCTTTTTATGCATACATTGTTTTTCTTAGTTGTAGATCTGGATATGATTGTTATTGGCTAGATCTTTGTGGTTCCAAGGTTGACAGAGATTTATTTATACCTTGGACAATGAGTGATTGTTCCCTATAATTTTTTGAATCGCTTTAAATTCTATGGAATGGTTTGGTTTTTGGCAAGTTAGGATTGATCTAAACCACTTCAACCTAAGTTGGAATTGAGTCGTAACTGAGATATTCCTTCTTAGATACATAAGAGAACTTGTTCCTAGGTAATAAGGGTTTAACCTTTATTGGATAGAATGTGTCATTATTCCTTCCTTTGAGGCAATAATTCTTGAGACGTAACTGTAAATGGTTATTTGTGTAACACCCCAAATCAACGGGACTCAAGGTGCTACGGGCGAGACCTCACAATGGGTCCCGACCCTTAGCTTGACAACAATTTCACCGGACCTTTCCAACAAGGCACAAATAAAGGCGAAAACTCAAAATGTTTTTAATGTATGCGGAAACCGAAATGTAACGAATACAAAGTGGAAACTCAGCCGAGTCCTCAAAACAACATAACCCCAATACGAAAGTCTAAAATGTACAATAACATCCACAAACTAACGATATAAAACAACCCAAAAACGCCCCCGTCCTATAATGTACGGAGACCCCGGCTGTCCACTCCTCCACCTCACTCGGCGGCATCCCTAACCTGCAAGTCATCTACAACCACGGTTTAAAACCGTTAGCTCATATTCGAAGCATTAGAAAAGAGGTGAAGGAACAAACACACGGATAACACATATATCACATACAAACTCCAAAACACACAAGTCCGGTTTATTATCTTCTTTATTATTAAGTCGTATCCCGTTCTAATTCAACTTAGGTTTGTGACACGAGACCACCGTGGTCTCGCCTCGGTCCCTACTTACCGGCAAGAGGTGGCACGGATGCACCCGCCCGTATACCCGCCGGGCTAGTCGCCAAGATCCTCCCAGCCCCAGTCAAGGCTAGGCAGAAGTGGTCACCGCCCGTTATCATACACTTGGGCCAACGTATATATAAGGTCGGTGGTCCTATTTACCGGTTTAATAGTTATAACAAGAACATAAACACACACCACCAAGCACACATCAATGTTAATACATAAAATACGAGCTAAGTAAGTCCGGAGACTTACCTCGTCACCAAACCCAAGTCACCACACTCTTGCTTCCTTAAGAAGGAAGCCCACAACCTTCTCACAACAGATATGCATATCAATACATACTCACTCTCAAGAAGTCTTAGACTTCACTCTTAGTGATCTATGCAAGATCACCTAACCCTCAAACTAGGAATGCATCCTAGGTCCCAAGTACTCACCACACACTCTCCACACATGAAACAACCCACAACAGTTCATAATTCCACAAGATATTAATCCTCAACCAAAGAGGCACAAGCTAGCCTAGAAGATCCATCATGCTCACATGCTCATATCCATCAATTACATTGAGCCTTAGGGGCTCCTAGGTTCACAATCACTAAGTGGCATTCTCAAGCTACTCTAGGCCATCTTAAGCATGCTACTACATGATTCAACAACAAATCTAAGGAAGGAACGAAGAGTGAAGGAGAGGAGAAGCCTATTGTTACAGAAACCGCAGCCGCAGAGTCAAGCTGGCGCCCCCTGCGGACACAGGAGCCACCCCTCCGGACACAGGAGCCGCCCCCGCGGAACCAGGAGCCGCACCCGCGTGGACTGCATCGAGTGCCAAGAGCCGCCTCCGCGGACATGCCGAGCCGCACCCGTGGCCGTGCCGGGCCGCACCCACGGCTGTGGTGTGCCGCTCGTGCGGCTGGCCGCTCCCGCGGCTGTGCTGAGCCGCCCCCGCTGGTTCTGTGCAGAATGTCGTCTTCTTCGTCTTCGATAGTGGATGCGCCTGCTCTCGAAATAGGGTCTGGACTATCTCAACCTGCCTCTCCTCTGGGCAACGGATCGCCTCTAAAGCTGACTCCACATGCCCAATCCAGTGCTCGACCTCTAACCCTACCCTCCCGTCGAAGTAGGGTACATGATGCTGGTTGAAAGCCTTCAACCATGAATCAGGTCTCGGAGACCTCAGCTCGTCTCTCGCCCTAACAACTTCCATAACCGGCTCGGGTGCAACTATTGCCGGTGCTACTATCTTTGGTGCAACCCTAATTTAAGTCACCCTCTGTGAGACCTCAGCTGACCCCGCAGGTGCAGGTGTAGGCACCGGTGGGACGGGAGGTGGCGCTCCAGTCCTAAACGCCTCCTCAACTCGTCGTACGTAGTCCCAAAATATGATAGCTCCTACGGACACTTCCCCGGTCCTGATAGGTAGAGAACCCTGCGCCTCAGACCTCAAAACGGTCCTATCCCTAGCCTCGGGAACAATGCTCTCTGTGACGTCCTCTACGGGGACCTCGACTGCTAGTGCATCCACAACTGACGGGCCACAACGGGGATACGTCCCCGACCTCTCGCGCTTGGAGGTCCTTTTACTCCTTCCTGCCCTCTCGGGACGGTAGGGGAAAGAGGGGGTCTACCCCTGGCGGGTCCTACGTAAGCGGTAACTCTCGTACGTGCCATCTGATAGCGTGTAACGTTTACTTAAGTATAATTGCGTAGGTACTACTTATGATTTCGGTATGATAAATCTTCTAACGGCATAAAGGTAAGCATAGTCATAAACCACATCCAAAACATACAAGTCCAAAACATCCTAAGGCCACATACGTAGCTAGGTACAAACAAATCCACAAACATCCTAAGGTCATATATATAACCCAAACCCGACTCATGCACATGATTTTGAAAACGAAAAGTCAAAACCCGTGTGGGTTCTGTTTATTCCTCATTCGGCCTTTAAAAAAGATTGTGAGTGCCATTGTTGTCAACTTAGGGCTCTGATACAACTTTTGTAACACCCCAAATCCGCGGGACTCGGGGTGCTACGGGCGAGACCTCACAATGGGTCCCGACCCTTAGCTTGACAACAATTTCACCGGACCATTCCAATAAGGCACAAATAAAGGCGTAAACTCAAAATGTTTTTAATGTATGCGGAAACCGAAATGTAAAAAATACAAAGTGGAAATTCAGCCGAGTCCTCAAAACAACATAACCCCAATACGAAAGTCTAAAACGTACAATAACATCCACAAACTAACGATATAAAACAACCCAAAAACGCCCCCGTCCTATAATGTACGGAGACCCCGGTTGTCCACTCCTCCACCTCACTCGGCGGCATCCCTAACCTGCAAGTCATCTACAACCATGGTTTAAAACCGTTAGCTCATATTCGAAGCATTAGAAAAGAGGTGAAGGCACAAACACACAGATAGCACATATATCACATACAAACTCCAAAACACACAAGTCCGGTTTATTATCTTCTTTATTATTAAGTCGTATCCCGTTCTAATTCAACTTAGGTTTGTGACACGAGACCACCGTGGTCTCACCTCGGTCCCTACTTACCGGCAAGGGGTGGCACGGATGCACCCGCCCGTATACCCGCCGGGCTAGTCGCCAAGATCCTCCTAGCCCCAGTCAAGGCTAGGCAGAAGATGTCACCGCCCGTTATCAAACACTTGGGCCAACGTATATATAAGGTCGGTGGTCCTATTTACCGGTTTAATAGTTATAACAAGAACATAAACACACACCACCAAGCACACATCAATGTTAATACATAAAATACGAGCTAAGTAAGTCCGGAGACTTACCTCGTCACCAAACCCAAGTCACCACACTCTTGCTTCCTTAAGAAGGAAGCCCACAACCTGCTCACAACAGATATGCATATCAATACATACTCACTCTCAAAAAGTCTTAGACTTCACTCTTAGTGATCTATGCAAGATCACCTAACCCTCAAACTAGGAATGCATCCTAGGTCCCAAGTACTCACCACACACTCTCCACACATGAAACAACCCACAACAGTTCATAATTCCACAAGATATTAATCCTCAATCAAAGAGGCACAAGCTAGCCTAGAAGATCCATCATGCTCACATGCTCATATCCATCAATTACATTGAGCCTTAGGGGCTCCTAGGTTCACAATCACTAAGTGGCATTCTCAAGCTACTCTAGGCCATCTTAAGCATGCTACTACATGATTCAACAACAAATCTAAGGAAGGAACGAAGAGTGAAGGAGAGGAGAAGCCTATTGTTACAGAAACCGCAGCCGCAGAGTCAAGTTGGCGCCCCCTGCGGACACAGGAGCCGCCCCGGCCCCGCAGAACCAGGAACCGCACCCGCGTGGACTGCGTCGAGTGCAAGGAGCCACCCCCGGGTACGTGCCGAGCCGCACCCACGGCCGTGCCGGGCCGCACCCGCTGCCGTGTTGTGCCACCCCTGCGGCTGGCCGCTCCCTCAGTTGTGCTGAGCCTCCCCCGCTGGTTCTGTGTAGAATTTCGTCTTCTTCGTCTTCGATAGTGGATGCTTGGCTCCAACGTCCTTCTTCTCTTGCTGGATCTTCTCCAAACACCCACCACTGGTCTTAGGCACCTCTCCTTGACCTAAACGAGCTAATAACCTATGCATGCAAAGAGTTGAGCAAAAACTCCTCAAGATCTTCATCCATAGCCATGGATGAAGGAGGGAAGAAGAAGAAAGGAAAACAACCAAGAAGAGAGGGAAGGGAGAGGAAGGAGCTTACCAACAACCTGGGATCTTCTTCTGCAGTCCACAGCTTAGATCCTCAAGCAACAATGGAGATGAGATGAGAAGGGAAGAGAAGAGAGGAACTGTGGAAGAGTGAAAGAAAGAAGTAACGTGAAATGTGAGCAAGGGAGGAGAGAGAGGGAGACAAGGCTGAAAAGGAGGTGTGGGGATCAAGGGGTCAGCTGACCTCATGTCCCTCACACGGACCGAGGGGTCGGAAATGACCCCTTGTTATTTTTAACCCGGAACGAAGGGTCGGAACGCGGAAAAAGAGGAAAAACGACGAGTCGGCTCGGGATTTTCTTATGATTAAATCCCGGCACTCGGCATCTCGGGACAACGGGATAAACTACAAGGCGCTCTAAATCCGGAATAAATTCCGGGCGTTACAATTTGATTCCTTAATCGAAAGAATAAAGTTTATTTATTTATTTCTCCCTCTTTACCTTGAAAGCAATAGGTATTAGGCTGCAGACCTTTATGTTCTTGAAACGTCACTATAAAAGAGCATTGATATAAGAATCATTCATCCTGTATGCTTTTCAAATCATATATGCTTTGTGAGATTGTCCTGAATCCATGTGTATAAACAATGATCTTGAACCCTTGAAATCCATTTTCTTCCCTTTAATTTAATTATCTTTTGTTTTGCTTTCCTTTTATAAAATTGCTCTTGATTGAAGGTGACATTCGGTTGAGGGAAACCCAAAACTTCCAAAAACATTTGATTTCTTTCCCTTATCTTGCCCAACCTTCTTTCTTTATTCGAGATCTATCCTATTTATAATCACTGTTGTAGATTAATCCTCCCAGTCTTTATGATTGACCCTGGAATACTTGTCTTATTTCGTACGATTTATACAATGTGGGTTCGTTGCTATTTAGGGGATTTATTACAGGTTATAAAGGTTGTTGTGAAAGAGGTTGTTCAAGGGATGAGGAGCAGCTCGGTTGTTGCTCGTTGAGTCGTCGTAGACTCGCGGAGGACGAAGGGAAGCTAGTAGGTAAAGGTTGTTGTGAAAGAGGGAGTAAGCATTTGTGGGAGGAGTCTACTGTTGTGTGAGTATAGGGTAGAGAGAAGACCGCTCTTATGTGCAGGGACTGAGCGACAAAACTACAAGGCTTAGGGGAGAAGTTTTGCAAATTTGAAACCCCGGTCACCACAAGTCGAGTTCTTGATGTGGAAATTTTCCGGGTGTTACAGATGAAAAAGCCTTGTTTCTCGCCCAAATTTAAAACCAGACAAGGAAGGGAGGTATGTTGGCTTTCAGTGGCGGAGCCAGAATGTAACGCCCGGAATTTTATTCCGGACTTCGAGCGCCTTGTAGATCTTCCCGTAGGCACGAGGTGCCGAGTGCCTGGATTTATTCCTAAAATCCCGAGCCGACTCGTCGTTTTTCTCTTTTTTCCGCTTTCCGACCATTCGTTCCGAGTTGATGTGACAAGGGGTCATTTCCGACCCCTCGTTCCATGGTGAGGGACAAGAGGTCAGTTCACCCCTTGATCCCCTCCCCACTTTTCAGCCTTGTCCCCTCTCTATCTCTCTCCTCTCTTCTCTTTCACGTCATTTCTCTTCCCCTCTTCCTCTCTTCTCTCTCTTTTCTCATCTTGTACCTTGGAGCACTTGGATTGTGGACTGTAGTGGAAGAGGTTCGGATCTGGTGTGGTAAGCTTCTCCCCTTCCTTCCTTCCTTCTTCTCCTAGGTTGCTTAACCCTTTTTTCTTCCCTCCTTCATCCATGGCCATGGATGAAGCTTTTGAGAGGTTTTTACTCAAATCATTGCATGCATGTGTTCTTAGCTAGATTAGGTCGTGGAGAGGAGTCTAAGATCTGTGGTTGGTGTTTGGAGAAGACCCAACAAGGAGAGGAGGACATTGGAGCCAAGAATCCACAATGGAAGACGAAGAAGACGAGGTTCTGCACCGAACCCGCAGGGCGGATCATCACGGCCGCAGGGCGGCTAGAGCCAGTCGCAGCACGGCCGCAGGGGTGGCGCCACAGGTGCGTCTCAGCACGGCCGCAGGGGCGGCTCCGGGCTCCAGGGCGTCAGACCGCCGCAGGTGCGGCTGACCATCTCCACAGGGGCGGCTCCAGGGCGGCAGCAAGGGCGTAGGGGCGGCTTCTGTGTTCCGCAAGGGGCGCCAGCTTGACTTTGCGGCTGCAGTTTCTTCAATAGTAGGCTTCTCTTCTCTCTTCCTCTTCGTTCCTTCCTTAGCTTTGAGGTTATATCATGTTAGTAGCATGTCTAGGATGACCTAGAGTAGCTTGAGAATGCCACTTAGTGGTTGTGAACCTAGGAGCCCTTAAGGCTCGATGTAGTGATGGTTTTGAGAATGTTGAGCATGATGGACCCTCTAGGCTTTTACTTTGTTCTTGGCTGTTGAGTATGATCATATGAGAGTTAGTAGGCTGTTGAGAGATCTCCTCATGCGTTGAGTGAGATGTGAGTATGATAGATTCTCGGATGCGGTCCTAGAATGAGAGTCAAATGATCTTGCGTAGATCATTTGTGTAGAAGTCATAGACTTCTTGAGTGGAGCGGGTTTTGATGGATATCTTGTTGTGAGCAAGTTGTATGCTTCTTCCCAAGGGAAGCGAAAGCGTTTTGTGAGTTAGCGTTTGGGACGAGGTAAGTCTCCGGACTTACTTAGCTCATATTTTACGTATTAGCATCGATGTGTGTTGGTGGTGTGTGTTTGTGTTATTGTTTATGTTATAAACATCTAAACCGGTAAATAGGACCACCGACCTTATATTATTTTGGCCCAAGTGTATGATAACGGGCGGTGACATCATCTGCCTAGCTCTTGCGAGAGTCTAGGAGGTTCTCGGCGACTAGCTCGGGTGGATAACGGGCGGTAAGTAGGGACCGAGGCGAGACCACGGTGGTTCTCGTGTCACAAACCTAAGTTGAATTAGAACGGGATACGACTTAATAATAAAAAGATAGTAAACCGGACTTGTGTGTTTTGGAGTATGTATGTGTTATGTGATATATGTGTGTATGTACCTTCACCTCTTTTCTAATAATTCGAATATGAGCTAACGGTTTTAAACCGTTGTATAGATGCCTTGCAAGTTAGGGATGCCGCCGAGTGAGGTGGAGGAGTGGACAGCCGGGGTCACCGTACATTATAGGACGGGGACGTTTTTGGGTTATGTTTTCGTATTGTTGGTTTGTGGATTTTGTTGTACGGTTTAGATTTCCGTATTGGAGTTATGTCGTTTTGAGGACTCGGCTGAGTTTCCACTTTGTATTCTTACTTTTCAGTCTCTCGCATACATTATAAACGATTTTGAGTTTTGCCTTTATTTGTGCCTTGTTGGAAAGGTCCGGTGAAATTGTTGTCAGGCTAAGGGTCGGGACCCATTGTGAGGTCTCGCCCGTAGCATCCCGAGTCCCGCGGATTTGGGGTGTTACAAAAGTGGTATCAAAGCCCTAGGTTGACAACAATGACACTCACAATCTTTTTAAAGGCCGAATGAGGAATAAACAGAACCCACACGGGTTCTGAGTTTTCGTTTTCAAAATCATGTGCATGAGTCGGGTTTGGGTTAGAATGTATGGGACCACCACTCCTTCCGCAAACCTCGTCGACATAGATCTTTGGATTAGAAGTATGTATATATATTATTACATAGTTATATATATGACCTTAGGATGTTTGTGGATTTGTATGTACCTAGCTATGTATGTGGCCTTAGGGTGTTTTGGACTTGTATGCCTTGGATGTATAATGTCATCATGCTTACCTTTACACTTTTAAAAGTTTTGTCATATCGAGATCATAAGTAGTATCTACGTATTTATACATAAGTAAACGTCATACGCTATAAGATGGCACGTACGAGAGCTACCGCTTACGTAGGACCCACCAGGGGTAGACCCCCACTTCCCCCTACCGTCCCGAGAGGGCGGGGACGAGTAGGAAGACCTCCAGGCGCGAGAGGTAGAGGTCGGGGACGTATCCCCATTGCGGACCCGCCAGTTGTGGATGCACCAGCAGTTGAGGTCCCCGTAGAGGACGTCGTAGAGAGCATCGTTCCCGAGGCTAGGGATAGGACCGTTGTGAGGTCCAGGGCGCAGGGTTCTCCATCTGTCAGGACCGGGGAGCGTCCGTTAGAGCTACCGTGTTTAGGGACTACATACGACGAGTTGAGGAGGCGTTTAGGACTGGAGCACCACCTCCCGCACCACCGTTGTCTGCGCCTGCACCTACGAGATCAGTTGATGTCTCGCAGAGGGTGACTTAGATTAGGGTTGCACCAGAGATAGTTGCACCGGTAGTAGTTGCGCCCAAGCCGGTTGTGGAGGTTGTTAGGGCGAGTGACAAGCTGAGGTCTCCGAGACCTGGTTCATGGTTGAAGGCTTTCAACCAACAGCATGTATCCTACTTCGACGGGAAGGTAGGGTTAGAGCTCGAGCACTGGATTGGGCATGTGGAGTCAGCTTTAGAGGCGATCCGTTGCCCAGAGGAGAGGCAGGTTGAGATAGTCCAGACCTTATTTCGACAGCAGGCCCAGTATTGGTGGAGGACAGTTAGAGGAGGTGTGACCAGGATGGATCAGCTGCTAAGCCTTGTTAGGGAGACCTTTTGCCCAGATTCATTGAGGAGAGACAGAGTCCAGGATTTCCTGGAGGCAGGATTCTAGGACGTCCCAGTCATTGAGGCGATTAGACGATTTCGGGCGGAGTTAGCCTTGCTGGGACCTGCCGCACCTCCAGCGGACCAGCATATCTATCTCTTTTCCAGGAGACTGAGGGAGTCCACCCGTGCTTACCTTGCGGGTTTTCGTTGTGACACACTGGCGGAGTACTAGGATCGAGCTTCGGCCTATGAGAGAGACCGCCCTGAGTCTAGGAGGGCAACACAGTCCGGAGGACCAGACAAGAGACAGAGGACAATACCAGCTAGTTCAGGGGACGGAGCAGCGGGACAGGGACGAAGCCAGACTCCGGGACCTTCCGGTCCTCAGATGTCGAGATAGGCATCAGACGGGGGACGTAAGTGCTACAATTGTGGAGAGTTTGGGCACATGAGGAATGCATGTAGGAAGCCGCCCGTGGCTTGTTTCACTTGTGGTTGGGTGGGTCACAGAGCCGCTTTTTGCCGTCAGGGCAAGTCACAGTCGCAGCAGGGTTCTTTGCCTGCTGGCGTAGGAGGGGGTAGTCAGAGGCCGCCACAGTATCAGTCATAGGGCTCTCAACAGAGGGGTCAGGGTCAGGTTCAGGCCCGTACAGAGGGATCAGCCCAGGGGCAGGGCCGAGGTAGAGGCCGTGGAGGAGGTACCCATGAGACCAGAGGCACAATGGCTAGGGTATTTGAGTTGAGGAGTGCCGTTGATCCACCGGCGCCGGCAGCCCCAGGTACTATTCAGATTCACGGCTTTTCAGTCCGATTTTTATTTGATACGGGTGCTACGCACTCTTCTATATCCGATGATTGTGTAGCTAGGTTGTCCTTAGCTACGGTAGAGGGGAGACCCTTTATTATAGGGTTACCCGATGGAGGTAGGGTTAGTGGTACCCGAGAGGTACGCGGTTGTCCCATTCGTTTGGGAAACCGAGATTGGTTAGCCGACTTCTTTGTCATGCACTTAGTGCATGAAGAAGTCATCCTTGGGATGGATTGGGTGGACCACCATCGAGCCGTTTTAGACATCAGCCGGAGGACCATGACTATTACCACGGAGACGGGGCACGAGGTGATTTTCCGAGGTTGTGACCTCGGGAAGGCCGGTACAGTCATTAGCGCGGTTCGAGCTGCTAGACTTATCGGGCAGGGATGCGAGGCCTTCTGGTGCTATGCCATGAAGGAGGAGTCAGGACCATCGCTGGAGGAGATTCTTGTGGCTTGCGAGTTCGAGGACGTTTTCGGGGAGCCACCCGGGATACCACCGCAAAGAAGCGTTGACTTTGTTATTGAGTTGGAGCCCGGCACGAGGCCGATCTCCAAGGCTCCATACCGCATGGCACCGATCGAGATGCTGGAGCTGAAGAAGCAGCTCGAGGAGTTAGCTGAGAGGGGTTTCATACGCCCGAGCGTTTCCCCTTGGGGTGCACCGGTCCTCTTCGTTAGGAAGAAGGACAGATCTTTGAGGCTATGCATTGATTACCGGGAGTTGAACAAAGTCACCATCAAGAACAAGTACCCGTTGCCGCGCATTGATGATTTGTTGGACCAGTTGCAGGGAGCCTCCGTGTTTTCACGTATTGATTTGAGGTTGGGATATCACCAGCTGAGGGTGAGAGAGGAGGACATGCCCAAGACGGCATTCAGGATGAGATACGGCCATTATGAGTTTGTCGTTATGCCATTTGGGCTCACGAATGCACCCGCCGTCTTCATGGAGTTGATGAACGGCATCTTCATCGACTTCTTGGACCAGTTCGTGGTAGTGTTTATAGACGACATCTTAGTCTACTCCCGGAGTAGGGAGGAGCATGAGGGACACCTGAGGACGGTGCTTCGAGTCCTCCAGGATAGAAAGCTTTACGGTAAGCTCTCTAAGTGTGAGTTTTGGATGTCCGAGGTGGCATTTTTGGGTCATATAGTTTCCGCCGAGGGTGTCATGGTCGACCCGGCGAAGATAGAGTCTGTTTCCGCATGGCCGCCTCCTAGGACGGTCAAGGAGGTGCGCAGTTTCTTGGGTTTAGCGGGATACTACCGCCGTTTTGTTGAGGGTTTCTCCGTGATTGCACGACCTCTCACTTCCTTGCTGAGAAAGTCTACCAGGTTCGTCTGGTCCGAGCCTTGTCAGCGCAGCTTCGAGGAGCTGAAGAGGAGGTTGACCTCCGCTCCTGTGTTAGCCCAGCTTGAGGGCGTAGAGGATTTTGTAGTATATAGTGACGCCTCCAAGCTAGGCTTGGGTGCGTTTTGATGCAGAGAGGTAGGGTTATTGCGTACGCTTCTCGGCAGCTGAAGCCGTACGAGGAGAATTACCCTACCCATGATCTTGAGTTAGCGGCAGTGATTTATGCCCTGAAGATCTGGCGACAATACTTGTACGGGGCTACATGTAAAGCCCGAAATTTTATTAATTTAACTCCGGACTTGGAGCACCTTGTAGTTATCCCGTAATCCCGAGATGCCGAAAGCCGGGATTTATTCCTAAGAAAAATCTCGAGCCGACCCGTCGTTTTTCCTCTTTTTCCGCGTTCCGACCCTTCGTTCCGGGTTAAAAATGTCAAGGGGTCATTTCCGACCCCTCGGTCCGTGGTGAGGGACAAGAGGTCAGCTGACCCCTTGATCCCCACACCCCTTTTCAGCCTTGTGTCCCATCCCTCTCTCTCCTCTCCCTCCTTTCACGTCATTCTTTCTTCCACTCTCCTTCTCTTCTCTTCTCTTTGCTCTTTCTCCATTGTGTTGAATCTCTTCCAACTCTTGGACTGTGGACAGCTTGGAGAGGTTCCAGAACCTCTAGATCTGTTGTGGTAAGCTTCTTCCTCTCCCTCCCCTCTCTTCTTGCTGTTTTCTCCCTTCTTCTTCCTTCCTCCTTCATCCAAGGCTATGGAGGAAGATCTTGAGGAGTTTTGCTCAACCCTTGTGCATGTCTAGGTTCTTAGCTCGTTTAGGTCAAGGAGAGGTGCCTAAGACCCGTGGTGATTGTTTGGAGAAGATCCAGCAAGAGAAGAAGGACTTTGGAGCAAAGGATCCAAAGTCGAAGACGAAGAAGATGACGTTCAGTGCAGAACCCGCGGGGCGGCTCAACACAGCCTTGGGAGCGGACGGGCGCGGGAGCGGTAGCGGACGGCCGCGGGTGTGGCGTGACACGGGCGCGGGAGCGGCAGCGGACGGCCGCGGGTGCGGCGTGACACAAGGCACGGGTGCGGCTCGGTACAGGCGCGGGCGCGGCTCGGCAAGACCGCGTGGGCGACTCCTGGCAGGCGACGCAGTCCTCTGCGGGTGCGGCTCCTAGTTCCGTGGGGGCGGCTCCTGTGTCCGCAGGGGGCGCCAGCTTGACTCTGCGGCTGCGGTTTCGGCAACAGTAGGTCCCTCATCTCCTTCACTCCTCATTCATTCCTTAGATTTGTTGTTGAATCATGTTAGTAGCATGCTTAGGATGGCCTAGAGTAGCTTGAGAATTCCACTTAGTGGTTGTGAACCTAGGAGCCTTAAGGCTCGATATAGTTGATGGATATGAGCATGTGAGTATGTTGGATCTTCTAGGCTGCTTGTTCCTCTTTGGTTGAGGATTATTATCTTGTGGAATTACGAATTGTTGTGGGTTGTTTCTTGTGTGGAGAGTGTGTGGTGAGTACTTGGGACCTAGGATGCATTCCTAGTTTGAGGGTTAGGTGATCTTGCATAGATCACTAAGAGTGAAGTCTAAGACTTCTTGAGAGTGAGTATGTATTGATATGCATATCTCTTATGAGCAGGTTGTGGGCTTCCTCCTTAAGGGAAGCAAGAGTGTGGTGACTTGGGTTTGGTGATGAGGTAAGTCTCCGGACTTACTTAGCTCGTATTTTATGTATTAGCATTGTTGTGTGTTTGGTGGTGTGTGGTTATGTTCTTGTATAACATTGAAACCGGTAATTAGGACCACCGACCTTATATATATATATATATATATATATATATATATATATATATATATATATATATATATATATATATATATATATATATGTTGGCCCAAGTGTATGATAACGGGCGGTGACATCAGTTGCCTAGCCCGGGGGAGGTCTAGGAGGTTCTCGGCGACGAGTCCGGAGGGTATACGATCGGGTGCATCCGTACCATTCCTTGCCGATAAGGGACCGAGGCGAGACCACGGTGGTCTCGTGTCACAAACTGAAGTTGAATTAGTATGGGATATGACTTAATAATAAAAAGATAATAAACCGGACTTGTGTGATTCATGTTATGTGTAATGTATGTGTTTGTGCCTTCACCGCTTTTCTAATGCTTCGAATATGAGCTAACGGTTTTAAACCGTGTTGTAGATGACTTGCAGGTTAGGGACGCCGCCGAGTGAGGTGGAGGAGTGGACAGCCGGGGTCTCCGTACATTATAGGACGGGGATGGTTTTTGGGTCATGTTTCATATTGTTAGTTGTGGATGTTCATGTACGTTTGTTTCTGTTTCGGAGTTATGTTGTTTTGAGGACTCGGTTGAGTTTCCACTTTGTAGTCTTTACTTTCGGGCTTTCGCATACACTAAAAACGTTTTAAGTTTTCGCCTTTATTTGTGCCTTGTTGGAAGATCCAGTGAAATTGTTGTCAAGCTAAGGGTCGGGACCCATTGTGAGGTCTCGCCCGTAGCATTCCGAATCCCGCGGATTTTGGGTGTTACACTACATGCCAAATCTTCACAAACCATAAGAGTCTGAAGTATATATTCACTCAGCGGGAGTTGAATAACCGCCAAAGGAGATGGTTGGAGTTGATTAAGGACTTTGACTTAGAGATTTTGTACCATCGGGGAAGGCGAACGTAGTCGCCGATGCTTTGAGTAGGAAGACACCTCGAGAGGAGGCTATAGCTCGGCTTATGGTTCAGCCACAGTTGCAGAGGGATTTGATAGGTTTAGAGTTGGATATCTGGTTCCCGGGTACGGACTGTTGTTTGTCCGAGTTAGAGGTATTACATGACCTGTCCGGTGAGATCTTGCAGAAGCAGGAGAGATATCCCATTTTGATGAGGATCCGGGACAGGATGTCCCGAGGAGAGGCACCGCAGTTTATCACAGGAGCAGACGGGCTATTGAGACGTCAGGGACGTATTTGTGTACCGTCGGATCAGGAGTTGAGAGAGCGGATTTTGCATGAGGCACACTCCACCCCTTACTCCGTGCACCCAAGCATGAGTAAGATGTACCAGGATATTAGGAGATTTTATTGGTGGGGCGGGCTCAAGCCCGATGTAGCTAGATATGTGGCCCGATGTGTGACCTGCCAGCAGGTCAAGATCGACCACTAGAGACCCGGAGGAGAGCTTCACCCACTCCCGTGCCGCAGTGGAAGTTGGAGGACATATCCATGGATTTCGTTACCGGTCTGAGACCGAGTAGGAGCTTTGACGCGATATGGGTGGTAGTAGATCGGTTGACGAAGACCGCACGTTTCATTCTTATATGGGAGACGTGGCCGGTGAGTCGTTTAGCCGAGGAGTTTACCCGTCAGATTGTGAGATTTCATGGAGTACCGAGGACCATCATCTCGGACAGGGACGGGCGTTTTACCTCGAGGTTCTAACAGCAGGTACACGCCGCCCTAGGTTCGAGTCTTCATTTCACCACCGCATACCATCCACAGACCGACGGCCAGTCTGAGCGGACTATTCAGACATTAGAGGATATGTTACGAGCATGTGTACTAGATTGGGGTTAGGTATGGCCAGATCATCTCCCGTTGGTCGAGTTTCCGTATAATAACAGCTGGCACGCGTCGATTGGGATGGCACCATATGAGGCATTGTATGGACGGAGATGCCGTACTCTGTTCGCTGATTTTACACCCCTATAAGTTAGTAAAACAAGGAATGGATAGTTTTATATTTATAACCTGAAAATAATTCCCTAAATAGCAACGAACCCACAGTGTATGGATCAATCACAATAAAGGTAAGTATTCCAAGGTCGATCTCAGGGACTGGGAGGATTAATATGCAACAATGATTAAATATAAAATAGATCTCAAATAAAGAAAGGAGGTTTGAAAAGATAAGGGAAAGAAGTCAAAAAGGTTTTGGAAAGGGTTTAAGGACTCACAATCAATTGTCACTTATTGATTGAAAGTCAAAACAAACAAATAAAAAGGGAAAACAAAGATAATCAAGTTAAAGGAAAGAAAATGGATTCCAAGGGTTCAAGATCATTGTTTATACATATAGATTCAGGAAGACTCATAAAGATATAAGGTAGAAAAGCAACAAGGATGAACGTTTCTAGGCTGATAGTCTATTACCGGGTAAGTCTCAAGACGATCTAGTTACAAACCAACTACCTATTACTGGGTAAGTCTCAAGGTAGAGAGGTAGGAAATTCTAAACAAACCAGATTACAAACTAAGGGAAAGGTAAACCATTACCGGGTAAGTTGTAAGAGCCGTAGTCTTTCGGGCCGAGACCGGACCTTGGCCGAGATTAGCTTTGGCTGAGGTTGGTCTTGCCGCCCCCGCGGTGAGTGGCGCCGCCCCTGCGGCTGCTTGGACCGCCCCTGCGGTTTCCAGCGGCTGCAGCCGTCTTCTTTGACCTTGTTGACCCGTGCTTTACCCTTTACTTTGCTCCTTCTTACCTTTGGCTGATCAAGGGATTTCTTCATCTTCTTCTCCAGCTTCTCTCCACGTTCTTTGCTTCCCTTGCTCCCTTGGATCTTGTTCTTGAGTTGTGGAAGAGTTCTGTGAGAGTTTTGTGTGTGTGGTACCTTGTGTGAGTGTTGGCTGAGGTTATGCTGGGCTTGGAAGCTAGCTTTGGTGTATGTTGAGCTCTCCTACAGCCTTAGACCACAACTGTAGTAAGGTTTCTTCTCCTCTCTTCTTTCTTTCTTGCCTTCCTTCATAGCTTAGGATTAGATGATTGCCTAGGCACGTTTTGATGCTGGTATGTGTATGTATGTGTTTGGGTTTGGCTTTGGATGAGAGAAGACGGGAATTGATCACGTGAAGGACCGAGGAGAAACGCAGAATCACGCTCTGCGCAGTCGCCGCCCCCGCGGCCGTGAGTCACCGCCCCCGCGGCGACATTGTCCAGGCACCAGCGTTGCGCCAGCGGCGTGCCAGCGGCCGCCCACGCTCCGTGTCACCACCCCCACGGCCACATCCCGTCGCGCCCGCATCCACCTGTTTTCGCCCCTGCGTCCCTTGTGACCCGCAGGTGCGTTTTGTCCCGGATCTACCTAAGGCTAGGTAGATCCTTTTCCTTCCTAGTATGAGTGTTAGTTGCATGCTAGGTGCGAGTTGAGGTTAGAATGAGTTGAGTACGGAACTGTTATGCCGGTTACGGCCTTGAGGATTACGAGTTGGATTATGATCCATATGGATCCTTTGGGTCTAGGTGTGACCCCTTGTATGGATATGTATATGATGTGTGCGTTATACCTTGTTTAGGTTGAGTTGATCTCCAGAGCGGAGCCGAGTATTCTGAGTCTGTGACTCCCGAGGTTGAGGTAAGTCCATAGGACTTACTTAGCTTCCCTCCATATATTGGATGTGTGCTTGAGTGGTTGATGTTATGCTTTATAGCCCGTGTGATATATTGTATTACCGACCTATGGTCTATTGACTGCCCATTTTAGGGCCGTGACAACTTGTCCATTCATCCCGCTGGGAGTCTGGAGTTCCTCTACGGGCAGGCCAGTATGGCTCAGTGGGCCAGACACCTGTCCACTCCCATAGGGTACACGGGAGGTGGTACCGGATCCCCACTCCAGCTGGCACTATTCCCGAGAGGCGAGGGTGACATTCCTCGTGTCACATACGTTCATATTGAGTTATTATTTATACGCTGTATGCGCCGGACTATTATTATAAGATAATAAAATGGGTAAATGTATGACAACATGTTTATATGTTTAAGTTCTGACTTGTGCATGTGCTCTAGCATGTTCCTTTGTATGTGTTTAGTTAGCTAACGGTGTAATGCCGTGTTGTAGACTTTGCAGGTATGGACACTGCAGAGTGATCCAGACGGGGCGATCTGCTGAGGGCTCCGTACACTGGGGTTATACTCGTGGATGGGTATTTTGGATATGTATATATATATGATATGTTTTGTTGTACTCAGCAGTTGTATAAACCTTTTGACATGTTTATATATCAGTTTTATGTTTTGGTTTTAATTTGTTGTGCCTTGTTGTAAGATCGGTGAAATTGTTGTCAGCCAGGGTCAGGATCCATTGTGAGATCCTAGCCCGGTAGCACCTCGAGTCCCGCAGATTCGGGGTGTTACAAAGGTGGTATCAGAGCCCAGGTTGACAACAATGGAACTTGTAATCTGCGATAGAGGTCGGATAGATAAATAAACAGAACCCGAAAGGGGTCTGACTTTTCAAAAGGTTTGGTTTTGAAATGAGTACAAAACGTTTTGGGATATCGTGTACGTGAGCCATCGCCCCTCTGAAGATCTCGACAGTATAGGTATATATATTTATAGATAGATACTATCTGCTGTGATGATGTGTTATATACCTATACATACGGCATATATATTGCCATCTGAGTTGGGTTTACGTCCTCTGCAGATGGTTCAGACTAGAGCCTTACCTGCCACAGGATGGGGTAGAGGCAGACCTCCGTTAGGTAGAGGACGGGGTAGGATCCCTGCTGCTGAGCTGCGTGCAGGAGAGGACGTTCAGGCAGAGATTGCTGAGAGTGCCGCCCCTGAGATGGGGGAAGGCATAACTGGGGGACAAGTTCCACAGCGAGTCCAGTCAGTAGACTCGGACCGTGTCTCCATGGAGGGACCAACCTTTCGTGATTACATCCGGCGGGTTGAGGAGGCTGCAAGGGCAGGTAGACGTGCCCCGGATCTGCCAGCGCAGGAGGGGCCATCTGAGAGGTCCCACACCGTTACACAGGTGTCAGCTGCACCAGCACCTGTTGCTGAGGTCGTTCGAGTACAGGAGGAGTATAGAGGGCCTCGACCAGACAGTTGGTTGAAGGCTTTCCATCAGATGGGAGTACTCCCTTTCTCTAGGAAGGTGGGGTTGGAGGTAGAGCTGTGGATAGGACACGTAGACTCGGCTCTGGAGTCTATTAGGTGTCCAGCTGATAGACATGTCGGGTTAGTGCAGAGCTTGTTCAGGGAGTTAGCGCAGCACTGGTGGAGATCCGTACGAGGTTAGGTCACCAGTTATGAGCAGATGAGGTCTATGATCCAAGAGCGTTTCTATCCTGCCTCGCTGAGGAAGGAGAGACTGAGGGATTTTGTGGAGGCCGGGTTCGAGGATGTGCCAGTTTCTGAGGCCATCCGGAGGTTTTAGGAGGAGCTGGCACTATTAGGACCAGCTGCACCTCCTGCTGATCAGCATGTGTATCTGTTTTCCCGACGGCTGAGGGATGCCACCCGGGCTTATATGGCGGGATTTCATTGTGAGTCCCCTGATGGACTACCAGGATCGAGCCGCTGACTATGAGCGTGAGCGGGTCAGTCAGAGGAGAGCTTCTCAGACCGGGGGGTCTGAGAAGAGGCAGCGTACCGGGCAGACTAGCGGTACGGCTGGAGCTGGTGGGTCAGGGCGAGGTCAAAGTCGCCAGAGTCAGCCTTCGCCTACACCGGCTACTGGTAGAGCTCGACAGTGCTATAACTGTGGAGAGCAGGGACATATTAGGCCAGAGTGCCCGAGACAGCTGGTGACTTGCTTCACGTGTGGTGGGCGAGGTCACAGAGCAGTGTTCTGCCATCAGGGCGGAGCTTCTTCACAGCAAGGTTCTTCACTTACAGGTGGAGCTGGGGGTGGACAGAGGCCACCTCAGCAGCAGCAGACACAGGGACAGCAGAAGGTCCCAGATCGTCAGACGGCTCAGGGATCTGCTCCTGGGCCGAGTAGAGGTAGAGGTCGTGGTAGGAGCACTACTGACACCCGTGGCGCTCAGGGCCGAGTTTTTAAGCTGAGGAGTGCAGAGGAGCCGGCTGCACCTACTGCTACAGGTACCATTCTGATTTATGGCTTACCTGTTCGTGTTTTCGTTGACACGGGTGCTACGCACTCATTTATATTTGTTTCTTGTGTTGAGCGTCTGGGTCTAGACACTGTAGAGGGGATGCCCTTTATTATAGGGCTACCCAATGGGGGTAGGGTCAGAGGTACCCGTGAGATCCATGATTGTCCCATTTCTGTAGGGACCCGTGTGCTTTTAGTTGACTTCTTTGTCATGCCGCTGGAGCATGAGGAAGTCATCCTTGGTATGGATTGGATGGATAGGCATTCTGCGGTTTTAGATGTGGGTAGGAGGACTATCACGCTCTCTACCGAGTTTGGTCAGTTAGCGGTTTTCCGAGGTTGGGACCTCGGGAAGGTAGGCATGGTTATCAATGCTATACAGGCAACTAGGTTGATTGCCCAGGGTTGTGAGGCCTTCTGGTGTTACGCCATGAAAGAGGGGGAGAGTCCAGCCTTAAAGGATATCCCAGTGGTTGATGAGTTTGTAGATGTGTTTGTTGAGTCGTCCAGTTTGCCACCTCAGAGGAGTGTGGACTTTGGGATTGATTTAGAGCCGGGTACGAGACCGATCTCGAAGGCCCCATACCGGATGGCGCCTTTTGAGATGTTAGAGTTGAAGAAGCAACTCGAGGAGTTGGCTGAGAAGGGCTTCATTCGCCCTAGCGTATCCCCATGGGGGGCACCGGTCCTCTTCGTACGGAAGAAGGACGGATCGTTGAGGCTATGCATAGATTACCGAGAGCTGAATAAGGTGACCATCAAGAACAAGTATCCGTTGCCGCGCATTGATGATTTGCTGGATCAGTTACAGGGAGCTTCAGTGTTCTCCAGGATAGACTTGCTCTCAAGATATCACCAGCTGGGGGTGAGAGAGCAGGATGTGCACATGAAGGCATTTCGGACCCGTTATGGACACTACGAGTTTGTAGTGATGCCATTCGGGCTCACAAATGCCCCGGCAGTTTTCATGGAGTTGATGAACAACATCTTCATCGACTTCCTGGATCAGTTTGTGGTGGTCTTTATAGATGACATCCTGGTGTACTCTCGTAGCAGAGAGGAACATGCAGGACATTTGAGGACGGTACTACAGGTTTTGCGGGAAAGAGAACTTTATGCGAAGTTCTCTAAGTGCGAGTTTTGGATGCCAGAGGTAGCATTCCTGGTTCATATTGTTTCCGCCGAGGGGATCAAGGTTGATATGGCGAAGATTGAGGCAGTAGCGGCATGGATGACACCGACGAACGTCAAGGAGGTACGTAGCTTCCTTGGCCTAGCCGGTTATTACAGACGCTTTGTGGAGGGATTTTCGGTGATTGCCCGTCCACTGACGAGTTTGTTGAGGAAGACTACCAGATTTGCGTGGTATGATCAGTGTATGCGGAGTTTTGAGGAGCTGAAGAGACGTTTGACGTCTGCTCCTGTTTTGGCACAGCCAGAGGGTACAACTGACTTCGTGGTTTACAGTGATGCATCCAAGCTTGGCTTGGGATGTGTGTTGATGCAGCGGGGTAGAGTGATTGCTTATGCGTGTCGACAGCTGAAGACGTATGAGGAGAACTACCCGACTCATGATCTGGTGTTGGTCGCGGTAGTTCATGCACTAAAGATTTGGAGACATTACCTGTATGGTGCAGCATGCCAGATCTTCACCGACCATCAGAGTTTGAAATATATTTTTACGCAGCGGGAGTTGAATAACCGCCAGCGTAGGTGGCTCGAGCTGATTAAGGATTTTGACTTGGAGATTCTGTATCATCCGGGGAAGGCGAACGTTGTCGCCGACGCCCTGAGCCGGAAGACGCCTCGAGAGCAGGCGATCGCGAGATTGACAGTACAGTCTCAGCTGCAGAGAGACCTGAGATGGTTAGAGTTGGACATCCAGTTTCCTGATGAGGATGCCCGACTGAGTATCTTAGAGGTTCTACCTGATCTGTTGGGGGAGATCCAACAAAAGCAGGAGACCTGCCCGATGTTGCTGAGGATACGGGAGAGGATGTCTCGAGATGAGGCACCACAGTTCCTTCTGGGGGCAGATGGAGTGTTGAGACGCCGAGGTCGCGTCTGTGTACCTGCTGACGCAGATTTACGTCAGAGGATTCTACAGGAGGCTCACTGTACACCTTACTCGGTACATCCAGGTACGAGTAAGATGTATCAGGATTTGAGACGTATATACTGGTGGGGTGGGCTGAAGCCCGATGTGGCCAGATTTGTGGCACAGTGTGCGACCTGCCAGCAGGTCAAGATCGAGCATTTCAGACCTGGGGGCGAGCTTCATCCACTTCCTGTTCCACAGAGGAAGTGGGAAGACGTCACCATGGATTTTGTGACCGGATTGAGATTGAGCCGGGGTTATGATGCTATCTGGGTCATTGTGGACAGATTGACGAAGACGGCACGTTTTGTTCCGATCAGGGAGACGTGGCCGGTGAGCAGACTTGCTGAGGAGTACACTAGGCAGATAGTGAGACTCCATGGGGTGCCGAGGACGATCGTCTCTGACAGAGATGGGCGATTTACCTCGAGGTTTTGGCAGCAGATTCAGACTGCCCTAGGGACGAGTTTACATTTCACGACGGCGTTTCATCCTCAGACCGATGGTCAGTCAGAGAGGACCATTCAGACGCTGGAGGATATGCTGCGAGCTTGTGTGTTGGATTGGGGACAAGTGTGGACGGATCACCTCCCACTAGTTGAGTTCTCATACAACAACAGCTGGCATGCATCTATTGGGATGGCCCCATATGAGGCACTGTATGGACAGAGATGTCGGACTCCGTTATGCTGGGATGAGCAGAGCAGTGTCAGCGGTATAGCCCCTGATCAGATTCAGGATGATATGGCCCGAGTAGCCCTGATTAGAGAGCGAGTGCTGATGGCTCAGAGCCGTCAAAAGTCGTATGCAGACAGGAGGCGCAGACCTCTAGAGTTCCGAGTTGGAGCCCATGTGTGGCTGAGAGTGTCCCCGACACGAGGTGTGAGGAGATTCGGCATTAAGGGGAAGTTGAGCCCCCGATATGTCGGACCATTCGAGATTCTGGATCGGGTTGGGAGCGCAACCTACAGATTGGCTTTGCCTCCGAGATTAGAGGGTGTTCACCCTGTGTTCCACGTGTCTCAGCTGAGGGAGTATATACCAGACCCGAGACACATTGTGAGTTATGATGATTTGGTGGTTGAGCCGGACCACACGTTTGCTGAGCATCCTATTGCAGTCCTAGAGCGAGGTATGAGACGCCTGCGTTCGAAGGACATTCTTATGTTAAGGATACAATGGTCGAGACGTGGACCTGAGGAGGCTACTTGGGAGACTGAGGATAGTATCCAGAGGAACTATCTTGGGATAGAGGTACCAGTGGGATCGCCGGGTAGATCTTAGTATTACCTCGGTGAGTGTTATATGCTTATGTGTTTATGTGCTTATATGCCATATTGTGTTTATTTCGTGCTAGTTGTGATGTGTGTATGATCTGTTACAGATCCTGTTGTGCTAGTACGATCGATAGGTATAGCTGGAGATGGTTCTTACCTCCATGCTATCTCGAGATATGTAGGATTGGATGGAGATATCTTCTCCATGCCCCGATGTTGGTTTGGCTAGAGACGCTTCTCTCTATGCCCCGGATAGAATTGTGATCTTTTGCGGGAGATGATGTTTCTCCACGCCCGTGTTGAGGTTATAGCGTATGGTTGAGGCCAGGTATGTGATATGATACCTCTATGATAGAGAGTGTATCCCGGTTTTGAGGTTATGTGCTTTCGAGGTTTATGCAAGTTTCGGGACGAAACTTGTTTTTAGGGAGGAGATGTAAGAACCGTAGTCTTTTGGGCCGAGACCGGACCTTGGCCGAGATTAGCTTTAGCCGAGGTTGGTCTTGCCGCCCCCGCAGTGAGTGGCGCCGCTCCTGCGGCTGCTTGGACCGCCCCGCGGTTTCCGGCGGCTGCAGCCGTCTTCTATGACCTTGTTGACCCGTGCTTTACCCTTTACTTGGCTCCTTCTTACCTTTGGCTGATCAAGGTCTTCTTCATCATCTTCTCTAGCTTCTCTCCACTTTCCTTGCTTCCCTTGCTCCCTTGGATCTTGTTCTTGAGTTGTGGAAGAGTTTTGTGAGAGTTTTGTGTGTGTGGTACCTTGTGTGAGTGTGTCTTTGGATATGCTGGGCTTGGAAGCCAGCCTTGGTAGCTGTTGAGCTCTCCTGCAGCCTTAGACCACAAGTGTGGTAAGGTTTCTTCTCCTCTCTTCTTTCTTTCTTGCCTTCCTTCATAGCTTAGGATTAGATGATTGCCTAGGCACGTTTTGATACTGGTATGTGTATGTATGTGTTTGGGATTGGCTTTGGATGAGAGAAGACGGGAATTGATCACGTGAAGGATCGAGGAGAAACGCAGAATCACGCTCTGCGCAGTCGCCGCCCCCGCGGCCGTGAGTCACCGCCCCCGCGGCGACATTGTCCAGGCGCCAACGTTGCACCAGCGGCGTGCCAGCGGCCGCCCACGTTCCGCGTCACCGCCCCCGCGGCCACATTCCGCCGCGCCCGCGGCCACCTGCTTTCGCCCCTGCGTCCCTTGTGACCTGCAGGTGCGTTTTGTCCCGGATCTACCTAAGGCTAGGTAGATCCTTTTCCTTCCTAGTATGAGTGTTAGTAGCATGCTAGGTGCGAGTTGAGGTTAGAATGAGGATAGTACGGAACTGATATGCCGGTTACGGCCTTGAGGATAACGAGTTGGAATATGATCCGTATGGATCCCTTGGGTCTAGGTGTGACCCCTTGTATGGATATGTATATGATGTATGCGTTACACCTTGTTAGGTTGAGTTGATCTCCAGAGCGGAGTCGAGTATTCTGAGTCTGTGACTCCCGAGGTTGAGGTAAGTCCATAGGACTTACTTAGCTGCCCTCCATATTTTGGATGTGTGCCTGAGTGGTGGATGTTATGCTTTATAGCCCGTATGATATATTGTATTACCGACCTATGGCCTATTGATTGCCCATTGAAGGGCCGTGACAACTTGTCCTTTCATCCCGCTGGGAGTCTGGAGGTTCTCTACGGGCAAGCCAGTATGGCTCGGTGGGCCGGACACCTGTCCACTCCCATAGGGTACACTGGAGGTGGTACCGGATCCCCACTCCAGCTGGCACTATTCCCGAGAGGCGAGGGTTATATTCCTCGTGTCTCATACGTTCATAATGAGTTATTATTTATACGCTGTATGCGCCGGATTATTATTATAAGATAATAAAATGGGTAAATGTGTGATAGCATGTTTATATGTTTAAGTTTTGACGTGTGCGTGTGCTCTAGCATCTTGCTTTGTATGTGTTTGGTTAGCTAACGGTGTAATGCCGTGTTGTAGACTTTGCAGGTTAGGACACTGCAGAGTGATCCAGACGGGGCGATCTGCTGAGGGCTCCGTACACTGGGGTTATACTCGTGGATGGATATTTTGGATATGTATATATATATGATATGTTTTGTTGTACTCAGCATTTGTATAAACCTTTTGACATGTTTATATATCGGTTTTTATGTTTTGGTTTTAATCTGTTTGTGCCTTGTTGTAAGATCGGAGAAATTGTTGTCAGGCTAGGGTCATGATCCATTGTGAGATCCTAGCCCGGTAGCACCTCGAGTCCGCGGATTCGGGGTGTTACAGTAAGGATAGCTGGGAATGAAGTGAAGAAGAAACCCTTATCCCAAGGCAAGAAGAAGGTAAGGAAAAGAAAGTAAAGCACGATTCAACCGGTCAACAAAGCCGGCTGTAGTCGCAGGAAACCGCAGGGGCGGTTCCCTGAGCCGCAGGGGCAGAAAACACACTCAGCCGCAAGGGCGGCTCCTCGGACCCGCAGGGGCGGCTAAGCTGGCTCAGCTCCTAAAGGTCAAGGCTCTTACATCTCACCCTCCTAAAAACAAGTTTCGTCCCGAAACTTGTAAAATTCCTAACACCACTCAGACTCAAAAGCCGAGGTATAACTCTTTCTATCGGAGGCATCACCTCTCCACTCATAAGGTATCAACCTATATCACTCTATAACCTCAAACACGAGCATGGAGGAAATCATCATCTCCAACAACAAGATCACCATACTATCCAAGGCATAGAGGAAAACCATCTCTAGCCGTATATGTAAGAGCCTTATTCTTTGGAGCCATTTTAGCCTTAGCCGCCCCCGCGGGTTTAGGGAGCCGCCCCTGCAGCTCGTGTAGTCTTCTGCTCCTGCGGCTCAGGGAACTGCCCCTGCGGTTTCTTGCGGCTGCAGCCGGCTTTGTTGACCGGTTGACTCGTGCTTTACCTTCTCTTCTTACCTTGGGGAGCAAGGGTTTCTTCTTCAGTTTTCTTTCTTCTTCTTTCTCACGTCCTTCTTGCTTCTCCCTTCCTCCTTCTTGATCTTGATTGAGTTTTCCTTGAGTTTGAAAGAGTTTGTGTGTGGCTTTTGGTGGTTGATGATGTGTGATGTGTTGCTGAGCTTGGGAGCCAGCTGAGGTAGTGGTTGTGGATTTTTTTTCCTTGCCTAGACCAGCAGTAGAGGTAAGCTCTTTGCTTCTCCTTCCTTTCTTTCTTCCTTGCTTCCTCTTCCCTAGCTTAGGATTAGATGTATGGAAGGTATATTGATGTAAGAATGTGTATGTATATGTATGTGCTTGGTCATGGATTGATGAAGGCGTGATTTGATCACGTGAAGAGTGGAAGAGAACTCGGGAGGCTACGTTCTGCACTGTCGCCGCCCCCACGTCTGGAAGCTGCCGTCCCTGCGGGAACCTTGTCACCGCACCCTCGCCCGGAAGCTGCCGCCATTGCGGCCACGGTCCCAGCGCCTGCGTCGTGCCTACGCTTGCCTGCGGCCACTATCACCGCGCCTGCGGCCGAGCGTCGCCGCGCCTGCGGTTTGCCTTGTTCCGCCCCTGCGTGTTTGCGTTCCGCAGGTGCGTCTTGTCCCGGATCTACCTAGAGTAGTGTAGATCCTTTCCTTTCCTAGTATGAGCGGTAGTAGCATGCTAGGTATGTGTATGAGGATAGAATGATGATGAGTATGATATTGTTATATGCCGATTAGGGCTTTGAGGTTTATAAGTTGGATACAATCCTTATGGATCCCTTGGGTCTAGGTGTGACCCTTTGATGGATAGGAGTTGATATCTTGTTATGCCTTGTTATTAGGCAATGTTGTTCTCCAGAGTTGGAGCTGATAGGGTTGAGACTACTTCTGAGGTTGAGGTAAGTCCTTAGGACTTACTTAGCTATCATCCTTATATTGGATGTATGCATGAGTGGTGTGTGATATATGCTTGATAGCATGCGTAGTGATGATTACCGACCTATGGTTTAGTGACTGCCCATTGTAGGGATGTGACAACTTGTCCTTTCATCCCGCTGGGAGTCTGGAGGTTCTTTGTGGGCAGGCCAGACTTGGGTTGTGGGTTGGGCTTTTTCCACTCCCATAGGGTATACGGGGACGGTGACCGTATCACACTCCAGCTGGCACCATTCCCCAAAGGCGAGGATTATATATTCCTCGTGTCACATATGTTCATATACATTTATTTATACGATTTGAGTGTTGGACTTTATAAAGATAATTAACCGGGTAAATGTGTGACAACATGTTTATATGTTATGATTCCTGAAGTGTGTTTGTCCTCTTGCATCTTCTATATATATATGTGTATGGTTAGCTAACAGTTTTATACCGTGTTGTAGATCCTTTGCAGGTTAGGAGAGCTGCAGAGTGATCCAGAGTGGGTGATCCGCTGAGGGCTCCGTACACTAGGTCGTTATCGTGGGATATGGGTTTTTTTGTTATGTACAGTTATGTTTTATTTGTACTCAGCGGTACTTCTGTATAAACCTTTTGATTATATATATATATATCAGTTTTATGTTTTGGTTTTAATCTATCTGTGCCTTGTTGTTAGATCCAGTGAACTTGTTGTCAGGCTAGGGTCAGGATCTGTGAGATCCAAGCCCAGTAGCGCCTCGGTTCCTACGGATTCGGGTTGTTACAAAGTTGGTATCAGAGCCTTAGGTTGACAACAATGGCACTTGCAATCTGCGATAAAGGTCGAATAGATAAATAAACAGAACCCGAAAGGGGTCTGACTTTTCAAAAGGTTTTGGTTTTGAAATGAGTACAAATGTTTTGGGATAGTGTGTACGTGAAGCCATCACCCCTTTGAAGATCTCGACAGTATAGATATATATAGATATTATGTTGTGATTGACTTTATATATATCTATACATATGGCATATATATAGCCTTATAGGTTGGGTGTATTTGCCCTGCAGATGGCTCAGACTAGAGTTGTATCTGCAGATGGACGACGTAGGGGTAGATCCCCTCTTCCTCCAGTAGACGTAGGACACTTTATCTGATAATGAGAGCTTGAATGATAATGAAATTGCAAAAAACAATAGACACACTTTATTTGATAATGAGAGCTTGAATGATAATGAAATATCTAAACGTATATTACATGCTTTGGCCTTAATGGCGGGTGACTTGAATGATTCACATGTCCCAACTACTAGTTATTTAGATTATGCACCTTCTTCTATAGATAAGCATGTGGAAAATAAGAATACTTGCTCTGATATTATTCTGCATGAGAGTATTGTAGATATTGGAGTCTTGCATACTGATATTCATGGTAAACAACGTGATACTAATAATATTGTGATAAATGTTGCTCCTCATGCTAGTGTTACCCATGCTACTCCTTGGACTATGGTTGATAGTTTTAAACCTAGGATTATTACACATACTGCTAGATCTTCCCATCCACAGTTGTACTCTAGAACTGCTCCTAGACCCGGACCTAGTACTAGTATTGGAAACATAGGAGATAAGACTAGTTTGGACAAGAATGAGTTCCCTGAATTGCCCCGCATGGGCAACGTTAACTCTGGGGGTACGGGTCCTACAAGGCAGAACGCCTGGACACGGCCTCCACAAAAGGTTTTTATGAATAGAGGCATAGGAGGAAGTCTTACTTATACTCCCCCAACAGGAGAAACGGTTAAAATAAAATGTGTTGAGGCTCTCTCCAAGGAGCAAGTGTGGGGCAGCGGCCTCCTGGGTCAATATGTTGGATATTATCCTAGATATTTAACTATCCGTGATCTCCAACAAACGTGGGGTGTCCAATCTAGGTTTAAAACGGAAGTAGGATGGATGATTTTTATGTTTGACAATGATGGGGTTAGGGATAAAATTATCAAGGGAGGACCCTACTAGATTCATGGAAGGCTGTTAATTCTTAAACTTGTTCCAAACAAGTTTGCTTTTAATAAAAGGGATGTAGCAACTATTCCCTTGTGGGTTAGGCTGTATGGTATACCTAATGATTTTTGGACACCAGAAATCTTTGGAAGAATTACATCCATGTTAGGCAAACCCTTACATATGGATCCGGTTACAGGGGAAAGGAAGAGAGGGTCTTATGCTTTTTGCAAAAAATATTAAACGGGAGATTACTTTGGAATTTGATGATGGGATTAATGTAGTATGTAATATACTCATTGAGAATGAGCCTGAGTATTGCAATAGTTGTTTCACTTTTGGACATAAAGGAGAGGAATGTTCCTTTAAAGAGAAAAGAGGTATACTAGGATTGAGACCTAAGCTTAATAATCTAGGTGAGGGAAACATTAGGAATGAAGGTGAAAAAGATAATGGTAAGAAGGGGGAAATAGGAAAAGGCAATGAGATTCAAAGAAATCGGAAGTATGACACACCCAAAAATGAGGGAAATAGAAGATACACTGAGGAGGAAAAGGGAAAAGCTAAGATAGGAGAGGATTCTATAGTTTCTAAAAAACTGGTTGAAACCGAAGTTGTGATGACACGCAATACTAGCAGGCATGTAACTGATTCGAGAGACGCATAAGTAACTCTGCCATTAGACGCCGCCGATGCCGAGAGGCGAAGAAGACGACTAATGACGAGACGGTGATTGTGGAGGTTGGTCGGGTGGCTGCTATAAAGGCCACTTTGGTAGAGGGTGACCAAAGCAAACACAAGAGTAAAGAAAAGAACTCTAGCGATAGGAAGATTAGGAAGGGGTCTACCTCTAAAGTTACCCCTAAAGTTAGAGCCCGTACACCTTTTTCGAAGGTTACACCTAAACGTTCTTCTGGTAAAAGGATAGTTGTGGTTGAGGAGAGTGAAGATATCACTTCTGACGAAGATGAGGAAAGAACTGATGGAGGAACTAATGACTCTAGTACTGATTACACTTAGTGTGTGTTTTTCAAGGCCTAAATAATAGTGTTTATTAGTGTTTAGTAGTGTTTGTGTTTTATCTAGCTATTTGGTAGGCAGAAAAACAGTACAGTTTCCGTTTTTTGAGAGTGATTCTGAAACTCTAAAAAATTAAGGGTTTCCGTTTTTCCGAGAGTGTTTTTGGAACGAAAAAGACCCTCTTATCCCTACTGTTTATTTTAATTACACACTACACCAGCTATTAATATAACCCTTTGTCACCTCCATTTCAACTCTCGATGAACGAAGAAGAACGATGTGCGAAGGAAGGTGAATCCAGCCTTATCGTCGTTTGTTCGTCAACGCCATTGCCGTCGATTTAAGCCACCAACGACTTTGTGCAGGTAATATTATCCTCCTCTTCTTCGTACAATCTCATTACCGAACTCTTCATTAACAGTAGTGTTGGGTTTTAGGGTTATCTTCCTCGGCTTCTGCTTCTCAGCCCAAGCGTCCATGTGCAGCCACTAAGTCAACTTTGCAGAGGTATATCTCTGTCTTCTGTAATTTTTTGACATTTGTTTCTTGTTTGATTTATTTGGTCTTCAATTATATGCATAAACACCATACTTCGGCCATTCAAATTTTAGTTTCCCCAATTTTGATTGATTCAAAATTTTGATGCGTTTTTTGTTAGGTTGATCTGTTGATTGTTAGCCTTAACTCAAGCTAACGTGGTAAACATAGGGACAAAGACCGTGAAAGAGCTCAAGCTAGGAATTCAACTACACCAATTTTAGTTTTCTCTATATTGACCCGTACCAATTTTAGTTTTCCTTAATTCAAATTTTAGTTTCCTCTGGAGTCAATGAGCTCACTAAGGATTGAATTGTCAAGGGTTACAGTTGTGTCTGACTATAGGCTACTAGATGCTCAGTGAAATTAAGCCGATGATACAAGTTATTAAGTTGGATTTAGCAAAATACTCTTTATTGCTTATGAGTTGATCATTTTTGAGGTTGTACCTGCTGCTGCTTGATCTGCACAAATTTGCATCAGACGTGTTATTTTTTAGCTATAAAACTGGAATATGTCTATCAAAAGTCTTAATTATGGGTTGCCTAGAGTCAATTTCATCAGTAGCTTCATTACTGGTTTGATCCATAGCAACTGGCATCTCTGGGCAAGGTTCCGGTTGACCACATTCCATCAAGTTGCTATATTCAATCTCAGCAATAACCCCTTGCTCAAATATACCACCCCATTCTTCACAATTTATCAAGCCATCTGAACAGAAAAAGAGAAATGATGATAATAAGTACTTAGATATATATAACATGAGAATCTTGGATTTGTATAAACAATACAATGGAAAAAGTCATTTGACTTGAAGAAACGTTCATTACATGGATGATATCTACACTTTTAGGCCCGAATTCACAATTTATA
>CM008279.1:57885431-58139682 GCA_002319775.1 Fagopyrum tataricum
TCAACGACTTCCGACACACCTCCTTGGCTAGCCATCGAAACCTCCCTTTGGAACGTTGTTGGCTCTGATACCACTTGTCACGGGCTGAGTTTTCCCTAACTCTAAACCGTGCGGCTCTTAGCTTGTCTCGACCCCTTGTCGTGCTAAGATCAGCCTATTCCCGATGTTGCCAACGAAAGAACTTAAGATTGATGGCTAAGAGAACTTTGAAGGCTTTGTGTGGGAAAGAAAGCTTTGTATTATAGGAGAGCTTTACAATGCTTGGATGAGAGCTTGGAACTTGGATCCTGCAAATGAGGGGGTGGCACTCCCTATTTATAGCCCAAGGCCACCCCTCCTAGGAAGGTTCCGGATTTGGACAAGTCTTGGACAATCCGGATCCTTCTTGGCTAGAACTCCTTACAAGCTTCTCTACTTATCTAGAATATTCCGCAAGGCTCTAGCCATGCCTAGATGGTTCCGCATTTCTCTAGGGTCTTCCGGCCATGTCCGGAGACTTCTACGAGCGTCCCGAACGTTCCGGATGCTTCCGGATTGGTTGAGAAGCGCGGTCCGTGTCATATATACGTGCCCTGCTCGTCCAGCTCCTCCCTGGTGCAGAGTGTAGTAGATATGCTATGACGTCTGTCCTCGAGATCATCTCTGTAGACATCCGGAATCCGTAGCATACCTGCCTCCAAACCTCCCTGGCATAGGTGCATCCAAAGAACAAGTGGTCATGTAACTCACTCTCCAGACCACACCAATGGCAGGTAGGATCTATGTCGAGGAAGTGTAATTTGTCTCTGGTCGATAGGCGTCCTAGAATCGCCATCCAAAGGATAAAGCAGTGCTTGGGCGTGTTGCCCGTGTCCCATACTATCCTGGACCAGTCCATCTCCTCTCCATGCTCTCTGATCACGTCGTAGGCATCTGTGACTTTGAACTTGTCCCCATGGCAGCAGCTGTCCAGCACCTCCTCTAGTGTCATCTCCTCATCCACAAACGTGGCTAGCTGATCTCTGGCTCCGATTATGGCCTTCACCAGAGGCGAGTCACGTCTGTGGGCCATCCAGTGGTCTGGCTCAACCACCTGTAGGTATCTGTGGTGGATCCACCTAACCCAGAGGTTGTCCCTCTTAGCATGAATATGCCAGTAGTACTTACACATAAATGCCGAGTTCCAGCACCTGAGGTTACGAAGACTCAAGCCACCCTCTCTCCGGGGCATGCATACTCGTGTCCAAGCTACTCTGGGCCAGCTCCAAAGGAACTGTCTGCATAGTCCTGTCAGCCTATCCATCACCAGCGCGGGGACCGGTAGTATCGACAGCCAGAAGTTCTCCGTGCCCTGAAGGACCGTCCTGATCAGCTCCAGTCTACCTGCAAAAGACAAATGTCTCTTGTTCCACGCGCAGATGTACCTCCCAATCTTATCCAGGAGTGGGGTGTAATCAGCTGCCCGTAAAACATGAGGTGCTATGGGGATTCCCAGGTATCGGAAAGGAAAGGTTCCCGTAGAGAATCCCGAAAGCGAGGTTAATTCGTTTGTCTCTGTTTCAGAAATAGAGGCTAGGAAAATTGAAGATTTCGGGAGGCTAACTGCTAATCCCAAAATCTTTTCAATCCTGCGTAAGCAATCCATAAGGATACTTACTGACTACACATCCCTCTACAGAAGAGAACGACATCATCCGCATACATCAGGTGAGAAATCCTGAGTTCCTCACAGTGCTGATGGAAACGGAAGCCAAGTCCAGAGGTCTCGTTGCGTATCATCCTGGAAAGGAATTCCATGCAGATGACAAAAAGCAACGGAGACATAGGACACCCCTGTCTAAGCCCACGCTTTCCCGGAAATAACCCATGCATTGTCTTGTTTACCCGGATGGAGTAGGACGCTGTGGTGACACACTCCATCACCCAGTCAATGAACTTGGTCGGGAAACTCAGCTCTGTCATGGCATAGCGGAGGAACTTCCAGGATATCGTGTCGTAAGCTTTAGCTAAGTCAATGTTCATGAAACACCGCTTAGTATCCCTCTTGACACTATATCTCCGTAGGAGTTCCTGGACAAGGAAAATATTGTCAGACATCAACCTCCGTGGGATGAAAGTAGATTGTGCCGGGTCAATGAGGTACCCAAGACACGGCCCTAATCTGTTTGCAATCAGTTTGGTGATTTTATAGACAACATTACAACAGGAGATAAGCCTAAACTGGTCTACTCGAGTTGGGGAGTCAACTTTCGCTATCAAAGAAACCGAGGTATGGTTAATTTGTCTGAGTAGTTTCCCATTAATAAAGAATTCCCTAACTGCAGCACAAACCTCACTTCCAGTCGTCTCCCAAGTTTGCTTAAAGAACTTGGAAGAGAAACCATCTGGTCCTGGTGCTTTGAGGTCTCCAATCGACTAGAGAGCCTGCTTTATCTCATCATTAGTAACTGGTCCAATAAGTTTTTCTTGGTCCAGATCCTTAACCCGTGGTCCCACCGCAAACCAATCCCTCGGTGGTACCTCAACCTGCCTCTCAGTCCCAAACAGCCCCTGGTAATACGTCACAAACTCATCCGCTACTTTTACTAGGGAAGTGGTAGTAGAGCCATTAGGTAAATGGAGTGCAGGAATAAAATTCCTTTGTCCATTTGCCTTCATGAGACCATGGAAGTACGATGTAGTCCTATCACTGTTAAGTACGTACCTCGACTTAGCCTGTTGTTCAAAGAAACTCCTCTCTGCAGAAGAAAGCCTTTTGGCTTTTGTTCTACAACTCTCAAGCTGGGCCCGCAAGGCCTCAGAAGTCGGATCCAACCTAACGTTCTCAAGGCATGTGGCATACTCCTCATTGGCCACTTTGGCCTTCTCAGAGATATGTCCAAAATTCCTCCTATTTAACCCACGTAGCGGTCCTTTCATGCCCCTGAGGAGGTTGCAGAGGCAAAACTGATAGGTCCCCCTAAGGTGACACTTCCAATTCTCCTCTACTATCTCCTGGAACTGGTCATGACTTGTCCACATATTGAAGAACTTGAAATTGGGCTTTCCAGCCCGGGGACGGCGGATAAGATGCGCTATAGCCGGCTTATGATCCGAAAACTGCCACTTATTCGGAAAGCTAGCGCGGCAATACATCTCCTGGTCCAACCAATCCGAATTAACAAAAATCCTGTCAATCCTACTCCAGATGGTACCATTAGTCCAGGTGAACTTGTTATCACTCGTGAAAGGTACATCTGTGAGACCTAGATCCTGACAGGCATCCAACATACCCCTGCACTCGTACATCCGTACGGGCTCCCCATTGATCCTCTCGTCGGGATACATGACATTATTGAAGTCCCCCAAAACCATCCAGGGTATAAAGTAGTCCCTAAACCAACGTCTAATGGGTTCCCACACTCGCCTTCTGTAGGCAATGCTACCTTTCCCATAGACAAAACACACCCCACACTGCACACCAGTTACTCTACAAGTAACTAGAATAGTGATAAACTGCTCCCCAATCTCTCCAACAGTAAGGTCAAGACGAGTATCATCCCAGAGTACAAGTATGCCACACCTATCATCAATCTCAAAGTTAGTGACATACTTCCAGTTTGGAAAACTGGAAGCCATCGCACGGTGGATATCTAACGGTCTATACCCATACTTGGTTTCCAGTACACCACATAAGCATCCATCAAACTCCCTCAGCAGCTTGGTCAACCCTTTTTGTTTCTAGGGTTGGGTAAACCCCTGGATATTCCAAGAGATGACACTCATCGGGAGACCGTCTGTCTAGTGGTCCTCCCTTGGGCCCTAATATCCGCCCTCACCTGTGAGCTAGATGCTAGCCTCGTAGATCTACGCTCAGGTATAACAACCACCTCTCTCCTAACTTGCTTCCTATCCCTAGGGGCTTTTAAAATAGTAAGGGTTTTAACTTTTTCTGTACTACCTCTGTCTCTCTGGGTACGATGTGCACGCCTGTCCGACCTAGATAACACTCTCTGGAATCCTCCATTCCTATCATTACTTTTTCCATTATCGGTCTCTATTTCCAAAGCCTTATATGTATTCGAAGTTTTGATATTAGGGGTAGTATACGATTTCCTTCTCCTCTCGACACTCACCCTATCATCCTCACTCTCCTGGCTATCCTCCGAGTCCTCCTCCACTCCCGTAGCCTCCTCATACATGTCAACCTCTGTGTCACTAATTTCCGTGTACGTTTAATCCGTACTCTCACTATCAGAGCCCATCTTAGTATTATCTAGCTCTCCCTCAGAGCTAGACTCAACCACCATTTCCTTTTTCTTTCCCGAAGAGGATTTTGTTGTCCCTTTTGGGGACAACATTTTAGGTCTAACTATCAACTCTCTCTTTCGTGTCAATCCTGATCCTGCCTTCCCCAGAAGATCTCTCTTTTCTGTGTCCGCTTCGGTCACCCTCTACCAAAGTGGCCTTTATGGCAGCCACCCGGCCGACCTCCACATCCACCCTCTCGTCATTGGCCACCTTCTTCGCCTCTCGGCGTCGACGGCGCCTAATGGAAGACTTACTTATTGGTCTTTCGGCATCAGTTGTAGGCCTACTAACAATTTTAGGCCTATCCACCTCCACCTCACCCTCCTTCTCTAGGAGTCTAGGTTCCTCTCCTATCTTCCTTTTTCCTTTTTCCTCAACGGTAAACCGTTTTCTAATCCCATATGTCGTTTGTCCCTGTACCTGAGCATTATTTCCTTCCCTTCCAGACTCTTTGTTGGCCTCTTTGTGATTACCATTCCCTTCTCTAACATTGTCCTCCCTAGTTCCTGGTCTAGGTCTCATCCCGGGGATGCCTTTTTTTTCTTTGAAGGAGCATTCCTCCTCATTATGCCCAAAGGTAAAACACCCCTTACAATATTTCGGCTCATTTTCAATAAGCACATTACAAACCACCTTAATCCCATCATCAAACTCTAGGGTGACCTCTCTCCTAATCTCCTCAGCAAAATTCATTTCAATCAGCACTCTCGCATAGGAGCCCCTTTTCCTCTCCCCAGTGACGGGATCCATGTGTAGGGGTTTGCCTAACATGGAGGCCACCCGTCCAAGGATGGAAGGCGACCAGTAGTTATTAGGGATACCATATAACCTAACCCATAGGGGTATAGTAGCTACATCCCTCTTATTAAAAGCAAATTTATCCGGAACATGCTTAAGGATTAAAGGTCTACCATGGATCTGGTACGGTCCCCCCCGGAGAACTCTGTCTCTATCCCCATCATTATCAAACATGAAAATAAGCCATCCGGCTTCCGTTTTAAGTTTAGATTGGACCCCCCAAGATTGTTGTAGGTCTCTAATAGCGTGATATCCAGGATAATACCCCACATACTGCCCAAGTAAGCAGCTACCCCACACTTGCTCCCTAGGTAGAGCTTCAGCTCATTTTATCTTAACGGTATCACCCGTTGAGGGTGTATACTCAAGAGTCCCCCCTATCCCTCTATTCATAAAAGTCCTAGGTAGAGGCTTAGTCCAGGCATTTTGCCTTGGAGGAGCCTCACCAGAAGTGTCATCAGTGCCCGTGCGGGGCAGATTCGGAAATTCCTTATTGTTAAGAATAGTTCCACTACCCATTCCCCTAATATTAGTTCCCGGTTTAGTAATGATCCTAGCAGATAGGGGTAACATAGAAGGCCGTGTGGTATTTGTTATAATGCGGGGCACGGTGTGATCCGTATTATTAACATCCTCAGTAGCAGGTGTGGTTATACTTAGATCAGTTCTATCATTGCCAGTATCATGCGTAACCACGTTATTATCCACATGCATATTACTAGGCATAACAGTAGGCAAGACAGTATTTCCATAATTATCAGTCCTATCATGTTGAATACTATCATCAATAGCCATCATATTGCTAGTATCCATGATTTGTAAATCAGAGTTATTTAATTCATGCTCATTTCCATTTCCATTTCCAATCATCAAAGCAAGTGCATGTAATATACGAGTATTTAGATCATGCTCATTATCAGATAAAATATCGCTCGTATCAATAACAGTCTCAAGGTCCGTACCTGTGCGGTCTTCCTCGTGCAAGACCGACTCCGCTATAGTCATGGCCATGTGATTACCATCTCCTCATCCCTTCTCTGCGACCACCACGTCCAGCCCAGTAGGCGTCCAGTCCAGCGCCTCATACCTTGCTTCCATTGTCCTAAGCAACTTCCTTGCAAGCTCCTTGACGAAGTCATTTTCAGTTGGTTCGGTGACTTGTCCGCCTTGGCTTTCTGTTGACACCACCTGCCTCCCAATGTGGGGTATAGTCGGGCCAATTTCCATTTCAAGGCCTGGTTCCACCATTTTCCCGCCCGTATCCTTAGAATGATCAAAATTGCCGCTCAAAGACCCTTCCTGTTCAATTTGCCCGCCTAAGACTTTTGGCTGCAGCGTTGGCTTCCCAGGTGTACCTATGATTGGGCAAATTTCATTCTCAGGGCCTGGTTCCAACTTTTGTCCGTCCTTAGTCCCGGATTGGCTCAATTGGCCCCTCAAATTTGCCTCCTGTACTTTATGTCCGCCTGGGTCTTTTAGCATGAGTGTTGGCTCCACAAGTGCCTCTTTGGTCGGGAAAATTCCAAGGACGGACTCAGATTCGCCCATCTTCCTGTTCATGGCATTGCTTTCCTCCTTTTCGGCCTTGTCAATGGCCTCCAGACCAATCTGTCCGCCTGGGGTATTGGCTGGAGGCGTTGGCTTCCCAGGTATGGCGTTAGTCGGGCCAATTTCAATCTCAGCCCCTGGATCCATCATCTTCGTGCCTTTGACAAGCCTTTTGTCTTCCATGACCTCCACCCTAGCTCCTTTTTCCAGTTGTCCGCCTGGGCCATTGGTGAGTTGATTTGGCTCCCCAAGGGTCACTTTAGTCGGGCCATTTTTGTTTTCAGCTTCAATGCCCGCCATCTTAATCTCTTTGGCATTCATTTTCCCCAAATTCCCCTTTATGGCGGGGGCGGCTCCGTCGGCTGCTATCGGCTCCTTGGTGCCTTCCGTGTCTTTGCTTGTGGCTGCCAGCCGTCTTGTCCCCTGCAGAATGGACGAGAGTTTAGATTCCAAGTGCTTGATTGTGACAAGCTTACCTTCTTTGGTCATTCCGGCCTTGACATTGCCCATGACAATGATTCCCTCTTCCTCCATGCTTGATTGATCACGTGCTTGGGATGCTTGGACGTGTGATCCACGTGCAGCCAACGGCGGGCCAGTCATAAGCTTCCCTTTTTGGCCATCTTCCATTTGAAAAGTTGTCTTGTCACCTTTGGTCTACTTTCCTTGCATGGGTGCTTCATTATGGTATGGGTATACCACACTTTCCTCTTTTGTGGGTTCCCTTTTGGTAACATATCTTCCTAGTTTGGAAGGTATGTTTGGAGCCGTTGCCACCTTGGGACCGCCAGCCACCGCCGCCTCTAGCTCCGGCCTCCCCACCGCCACCTCCATGGCTTTCAACGTAGTTGTTCCTTTTTGTATTTTTCCTTTGCCATCCAACCTTGGTTGGTCTCCCCTCCCTGGCGCCTGAGCATTTTGTCCGTCCTCCCTTGGATTGCTTCCTCCTCCACCTCTCCCGCCTGGATCAAGATCCGCCGCCCCACTCCCTTAGCCTTTCGGCTCATTCCACGGCCTTGTGCTCCTTTGTTTGGCTTTTGGACTTGTTTGAATCAAAAATGCTTGAATTAACTTGTAATCTGGTTGCTTTAGTTGATGAATCTTCCAATCAATTGGATTAAACTTGGATTGAACTTCACCAAATTAAATCTAACAACTTGGCCGTCCAAACTTCAATCTCACGTCAATCTCTCAAGAGAAGTTGAAATGGGATTTTGATGGGTGAAAAGAAATGTGATGATGTAGGGATGAATGATTTGGTGTGAGATTGGATGAAAGATTGAACACAAGAGGAGAATGGTGGATCAAATGATCTATCCACGGCCAAGCTTGGCGTCACCCTTGGAATCGCCCAAAAAAGGGAGCGTTTTTTTTATTCAAGAGCGCAGGGGCGGCTTCTGTGTTCCGCAGGGGCGGCTTTTGTGTTCCGCAAGGGGCGCCAGCTTGACTCTGCGGCTGCGGTTTCTTCAACAGTAGGCTTCTCTTCTCTCTTCCTCTTCATTCCTTCCTTAGCTTTGAGGTTATATCATGTTAGTAGCATGTCTAGGATGGCCTAGAGTAGCTTGAGAATGCCACTTAGTGGTTGTGAACCTAGGAGCCCTTAAGGCTCGATGTAGTGATGGTTATGAGAATGTTGAGCATGATGGACCCTCTAGGCTTTTACTTTGTTCTTGGCTGTTGAGTATGATCATATGAGAGTTAGTAGGCTGTTGAGAGATCTCCTCATGCGTTGAGTGAGATGTGAGTATGATAGATTCTAGGATGCGATCCTAGAATGAGAGTCAAATGATCTTGCGTAGATCATTTGTGTAGAAGTCCTAGACTTCTTGAGTTGAGCGGGTTTTGATGGATATCTTGTTGTGAGCAGGTTGTATGCTTCTTCCCAAGGGAAGCGAGAGCGTTTTGTGAGTTAGCGTTTGGGACGAGGTAAGTCTCCGGACTTACTTAGCTCATATTTTACGTATTAGCATCGATGTGTGTTGGTGGTGTGTGTTTGTGTTATTGTTTATGTTATAAACAACTAAACCGGTAAATAGGACCACCGACCTTATATTATTTTGGCCCAAGTGTATGGTAACGGGCGGTGACATCATCTGCCTAGCTCTTGCGAGAGTCTAGGAGGTTCTCGGCGACTAGCCCGGGCGGGTAGACGATCGGATGCATCAGTACCATTCCTTGCCGGTAAGTAGGGACCGAGGCGAGACCACGGTGGTTCTCGTGTCACAAACCTAAGTTGAATTAGAACGGGATACGACTTAATAATAAAAAGATAGTAAATCGGACTTGTGTGTTTTGGAGTATGTATGTGTTATGTGATATATGTGTGTATGTGCCTTCACCTCTTTTCTAATTCTTCGAATATGAGCTAACGGTTTTAAACCGTTGTGTAGATGCCTTGCAGGTTAGGGACGCCGCCGAGTGAGGTGGAGGAGTGGACAGTCGGGGTCTCCGTACATTATAGGACGGGGACGTTTTTGGGTTATGTTTTCGTATTGTTGGTTTGTCGATTTTGTTGTACGGTTTAGATTTCCGTATCGGAGTTATGTCGTTTTGAGGTTATGTCGTTTTGAGGACTCGGCTGAGTTTCCACTTTGTATTCTTACTTTTCAGTCTATCGCATACATTATAAACGATTTTGAGTTTTGCCTTTATTTGTGCCTTGTTGGAAAGGTCCGGTGAAATTGTTGTCAGGCTAAGGGTCGGGACTCATTGTGAGGTCTCGCCCGTAGCATCCCGAGTCCCGCGGATTTGGGATGTTACACAGAAAATTTTCTAAGGGGGGTACAAAAAAATTTTCTAATAAGACATTTTCCATATTAATTTACATATAAATTCGCATATTATGTTAAAAATTAAGCACTAAAATTTATAAATTAAATAAAAAATTATACTAAAGTTTTCAAACTATAAAATTAGAGTTTTTTTCGTTGTATATATATTTTTTTATTTAGATGATAGTGGTTGATGAATTATCGTATTGATTACATTAGATTAACTAAATTTAATTTTAAAAAATATACAATTAAAAAATAAGGTTTGTTTTGTAGATTAATTTTAAAGTTGTGTTTTATAAATAATATATTGAGTTGATTGTATTAATTAAGAGTTAAGTAATATTAAAAACAAAAAAAAATGTTTTCCTATTCATAGGAGTCAAACCCAACACTTCTTCAAGTCCCTTCTTTTCCACCATCTACCATATGAGCTAACAAAGGAGTATGAATGATATCCACCTACGTAAAAGTAATCCCGCTTGAAGCAGGGGCACAATCCCCCAACCCCTGTCTCCGCCCCTGTTAGCTTCTGTGCACAATTAGGATGAGCAAAGACTTGCAGATGCAATGGAGAAGAATAATGAAGAAGACGAACCTCTTCAGATACTAAGAAGTTATTGAATTTGCCCATTATTTTGATAAAATTACCAAATATATCCAAGAGTTTTAATCACAAAAAACAACCAATTTTATGAGATTTGTATTTAGGATATTAACATCGGGTATTAACATTTGATCACAATAGTTTGTAGTGATAAAATTGTGTAACACTAGTTTGGGTAATTAGAAATTGAGCATAACGTTTTTTTTTTTAAAAAAAAGGATCAATATTCTAATTTTCGTTTATTATGTGTGAATCGAATTTAGTCGATTTTTGTAAAAAAATAAATGTAAGGTATATAATTTGTTTTATAAAAACCAAAAGTCATACTTGATGCTCCGCCGGACAAAAAGAGTCCACCTACCTAACTCACCCAAACACAATTTGGAAAACTAGTAAAATAAAATGTGATTAGAGATAATAGGATAAAAACAACAATAAAAAATCCATTTTTTTTCCTTTGATTTTAATAACAAATTCGAATTAAAAGTTTTTTTTTCCCTAAACAATGATCCCCGTAATATTTTTAGTTTTAAGGATTCTTGTATAACATATATCTTATGCTTGGTATCAACTATAGTCGTGTTAAATGGGGATTTTTTTTAACAAAAACTGAATGGGTATATAACCCACTCACGTAAAAGTGAGGATTACCATTCTAATACCAATACTCAGTTGGTCTAGTGGGATGTGGTGCTAGGCTCTTTAAGTGTTTAGCTTGGAGATTCGAGTTCGAATCCTCCTGGCAGCATGTATGGAAAAATTGATATTGGGAGGGTATCCTCCAGCAATGGGCCACAACTTTCTACCCGATTCGGACGTAGAGCGGCTAAGCTGATCGAACCGGGTAGTCTACGAATTTACCATTTACCAAAAAGCACTAGCCTTGCAAGTAGGTTCATTAAATAAAAAACCTTGCAAGTATGTGCGCTATAGTATTAAAACTTCTAGTCTAAGAATGAAAGTAAAAGAGTATTAAATGAAGACAGCGGCTAAGCTAGGCTCATGATATCATCAAGTAGACAAAGAGATAAATTAGCCATGCATTTTGTAGATAATGTACATCAATTTACAAACTTTCAAGACACTTTGTACGTTAGTCCTCATAATTGATGTCTTATTTATACACGTAGTAAGTTTGTTATATTATAAACTACTCCCTTTGTTTTCCAATACTTGTCATTTAAACTCTAAAAATTTTGTTTCGTAATATTTGGCCGTATAAGTGTTATTAATACTGGAAACTTTATATAAATATAATTCTTACTACCTTTTCATTTATTGTTTGTATTTTCAAAAGCAATATTTCATCTCTTCCATACAATTCTCTACATTCTACCATCGTTTTTATACACTTTTCAAAATTATTATCCATCATTAAATATTATAATTTTTACTTTTAAATTTCTTAATATGTGTGTTTTTTACCGTAACAACATCTATTGAGAAACGGATGGAGTAATAGTTAAGATTTTTAGTAACACTTATTTATCATTTTTTTCCACCCTCATTCTTATTCATCCATAATTTTTTTAGCACAATAACATAAATGATATGTCTACTTCCTCCCATTTATATTTTGAAGATTTGTTTGTTCGTTTATGACACCGTAGACACTCTAACTATTTGCGGAGCTAAATTTGAGCTATTTAGAAATACACTAAGGATCTCTCTACGGTCAAGAAAATTATGGATGAATATATTGATTGAGATCTGAGAGTGAAGGTAAAGAATTTCTCGCGAAGTGTGTCCGTCGATCATCAACATGCCTCTGGCCGACAGACTGATCCTTATTCTTCTAGCACATGACTCGCAAATGACCACTAGTCAAGATGACCACTACTAGTCAAGAGTGAACATTTCACCAATATTTCATAAGGTGGTTGATCAACTAGACCCCATCTAGCCGATCGACTAGGCCCACTTACATGCTCGTTAATCTCTATTTTCTATTCCTTTTCTCTTATTTTAGTTTGGGCAATCTTTTAGCCCGTCCAACTGAACGTTTTAACTTTTTAGATATGTAATAACCGAGAATTTTATATCTAATTTATTCCAAGAAAACAACTTGTCTTACCGAGCGATGTGAATCGAATTAATCCGAGTCGGAATAATTCAACAAACCGGACCAATCCTCTTTTATTTCCACCCTTCGGCCCAACTGTTAATTGTTTCCTTCCTTGGGCCAATTAAATTCCTTTTACTCCATCCCAATCTTTCCTTCCTCACTCCTTCATTCACCTTCCTACCTTGACTGGAGTTACAAGAGCCTTTATGACGACAATGAAGGCGAAGGACTGAAGAACCTTGATGACGGAAACCATTGAAGACCTAGGCTACATAATGACGATTGTTACTCCACGTTATTATGGCCATGAATGTTGTCAATGGCTACCGTTACTCCACGTTATTATGGTCATGAATGCCGCCACAATGGTGACCGTTACTCAAAATTATTATGGCCATGAATACTGCCACATAAGATTCTATATAAATCTCAAAAAAATAACCACTCATCCTTCTCCCTCACTTATTTTCCCCTTGCGTTCTTCCTAAACAACTTCATTGTTAATCTCTTGTAGAACCGTAGACAACGAGGCTACCTGTTAGCCATCAAAGTCCGGTCGCCACCGCATCAACGTAGCTTGGTGACATATAGTGTCGTTCACCGCTTGCAACTTAATTTCGTTTCCGGTTAGATCCCAAAGCCGTTTTTAATCCCGTTAATTTAAATTTGATAATAAACAATTAGTTAGTGCTATAAATATTTATTTATTATTTTTACGGATAATTAGTTAAGTTAACTAGTAGAATAATGATGTGGAATTTTGTTGAGTAATTAGTAGAGCGATCAGTTTGGTTTGAAGAGTTTGGGAATAACTTAGAGAACTTTGTTTAGACTTGAATTGGAATGAAACTAAGAGTAGTTAAGATGATGGGTAACGAAAAACGGAATACGAGATGCCTGAGATAGTGGGATGTTAGTAAAATGACTTGATGATAATACGAGAATCTGAAATCGACGTCTAGGTCCGCGAACCTAGGTCGTAGAAAGCGTCAGGGTATCGATGCTAGATATCATACTCCGATTGATTAGAATGATAAATCGGGAAATAATAAGGTTGATATAATACTAAGGGTTGATATATCTTGATTAGGATTCGAATCACTTACTAGCATATCGCGAATAACATTGGATACTAGTACAGATAAGGTGAGTTCAAAGGACTCACTTAACTACCTTTATCATACTGAGTGTGTACTAGGTAGTGTGTGTTATGCGTGTGAAATAAAATGAATGAACAAGATCACTGTTTTTATAATTCTAAAGAGAGAAAAAAAGTGTATTATAACGTGCCGTAGCGTTTTTGTCCGGGCCAAGGGTGCCGGAAGATTTCCCCGCGACCAATCCAGTAGCGTAAACGGGTAAAATGCATCAAAATCAGTCCTACTGGTTTAGGGGACGGAAGATTTAAAAATGAATTTTTTGTTTAAAATCATGTGCATAGTCGGTTTGTTGGATTAGTAGTACGTTAGACCCTCATCGCTCTCCGTGGATCTCTACAACTTAGTATAATATGTGAGTTATAGTATGCACTTATGCAAGTATGATATTTATTAGGTTACTATATAGTTAGAAATTTAGACGGCTGTATTAGGTTCGTTAGCTAAGATAATATGATATGATCATTATTCCTTTAGTAACGTGTCAGTAGGCTTTAAGGTATACCAATACAAGGATGGTATTGCTCAGACCAAGTCGGCTTTGTGCATCATATTCCGGTAGTTAACTTTGTGAAATCATACAACCTACCGAAGAACTTTCTAAGAACGTCCAACCCAGAAGAACCGGAAGGTGATGACTATAAGATGATAACCATGACAATGAGAATGAGAACCAATAGGGAGGAAATCTCGAGTCAACTCAAACCGGATTGAGTTAAAGACTGCACGGGAAACAAAGTATCACGAGGCCATGATGGTGGATTCAGAGAGAATTTCAGTCACCTACATTTGTACGAATTGAAAGAATGTCAATACAAGAGTTCTTTACAAGTGATACATCCCCAATCTTGAGGGTACCAACTAAATGGAGTTCAAGTATATATATCATGTATGTTGATCGGTCAAGTGATATATCTTATGCTTGGTATCAATCAACTATAGTCATGTTAAATGGGTATTTTTTTAACAAAAACTGAATGGTATATCATCCACCCACGTAGAAGTGAGAATCACCATTCTAAGGCACTAGCCTTGCGAGTAGGTTCATTTAATAAAAAGCCTTGTAAGTAGGTGCACTATAGTATTACAACTTCTAGTCTAGGAATAAAAGTAAAAGAGTATAAATGAAGACATCGGCTAAGCTAGACTCATGATATCATCCAAGTAGACCAAGATGTGAATTAGCCATGCATTTTGTAGATAATGAACATCAATTTACAAACTTTTAAGACATTTAATAAGTTAGTCCTCATAATTGATGCCTTATTTTACACGTGTAGTAAATTTGTGTATTATAAACTACTAGTTAAGATTTTTAATAATATTTTTTATCATTTCTTTTCACCTTCATTCTTTATTTATCCAATAATCATTTTAGCATAATAACATAAATGATGTGTATACTTCCTTCCTTCTGTATTTTAAAGATTTGTTGGTTGGTTTATCAAATTGCAAACATTCTAACCACTTGCGAGCTAAACTATTTAGGAGAGAATATCCTCAAATACACTAAGGATATCTCTATGGTCAAGAAAGATACGGATGAATATATTGATTGAGATCTGAGAGTGAATGTGAAGAATTTCTTGAGAAGTGTGTCCGTCGATCATCAACATGCCTCTGGCCGACATACTAAGCACTATTCTTCTAGCACATGACTCGCAAATGACCACTAGTCATGAGTGAACATTTCACGAATATTTCATAAGGTGATCGATCAACTAGACCCCACCTAGCCGATCGACTAGGCCCACTTGCATGCTCGTTGATCTCTATTTTCTATTCATTTTCTCTATTTTAGTTTGGGCTATCTTATAGCCCGTCCAATTGAAGTTTTTCCTCTTTAGATATGTAATAACCGAAAATTTTCTAACTAATTTATTCCAAGAAAACAACTTGCCTTACCGAGCGATGTGAATCGAATAAATCTGAAGAATTAATCCGAGTCGGAATAATACAACAAACCGGACCAATCCGCTTTTATTTTCACCCTCCGGCCCAATTGCTATTTGTTTCCTTCCTTTGGCTAATTTAATTCCTAGGGCCAATTTAATTCCTTTAACTCCAGCCTAATATTTCCTTCCTCCCTCCTTCCTTCACCGTCCTACCTTGACCGGAGTTACAAGAGCCTTTATGACGACAATGAAGGCGGAGCATTGAAGAACCTTGATGCCAGAAACCATTGAAGACTTAGACTACATAATGATGACCGTTACTCCACGTTATTATGACAGTTAATGCGGGCATAATGGCGACCGTTATTCCACGTTATAATGACCATGAATGTCACCACATAAGAATCTATATAAATCTCAAAAAAAAAAAAATCACCCATCCTTCTCCCGGTTAGCCATCAAAACTGTAGACAACGAGCCTACCGGTTAGCCATCAAAACCCGATCGCCGCCGCATCAATGCCGCTTGGTAACATCTAGTGCCATTCACACTTGCAACTTAATTCCGTTTTCGGTTAGATCCGAAACCCGTTTTCAATCCCGTTAATTTAAATCTTATTATAAATATTTATGTAGTGCTATAATTATTTATTTATTATTTTTTATGGATAACTAGTTAAGTTAACTAGTAGAATGTTGATGTGGAATTTTGTTAAGGAATTAGTCGAGCGATTGGTTTGGTTTGAAGAGTTTGAGAATAAGTTAGAGAACTTTGTTTAGACTTGGAATTGGAATGAAACTAAGAGTAGTTAAGACGATGGATAACGACAGACTATATACAAGACGCCTGAGATAGCGAGACGTTAGTGAAATGACTTGACGATAATACGAGAATCTAGAATGGACGTCTAGGTCCGCGAACCTAGGTCGTAAAAGGGTCAGGGTATCGATGCTTGATATCATACCCTGATTGATTAGAATGATAAATCGAGAAATACTAAGGGTTGATATATTACTAAGGGTTGATATATCTTGATCAGGATTCGAATCACTAACTGGAAGATCGGCGAATGACGTTGAATACCAGTACGGATAAGGTGAGTTCATTGGACTCACTTAGCTATCTTTATCATCCTGAGTGTGTACTAGGGTAGTGTGTTTTATGCTTGTAAAATAAAATGAACGAACTAGATCACTTACTTTATATTTCTAAAGAGAGGAAAAAATGTATTATAATGTGCCGTAGCTTTCTGTTCGGGCCGAGGGTGCCGGAAGATTTCCTCTCGACCAGACAAGTAGCATACACGGGAAAATGCATCAAAACCAGTCATATTGGTTTAGGGGATTGAAGATTTAAAAATGAATTTTTTGGTTTAAAATCATGTGCATAGTCGGGTTGTTGGGTTAGTAGTATGTTAGACCACCATCGCTCTTTGTGGATCTGTGCAACTTAGAATTATATGTGAGTTATAGTATGGATTTATACTAGTATGATATTTATTAGGTTACTATATAGTTAGAAATTTGGACGGTTCTATTAGGTTCGTTAGCTAAGATAATATGATATGATCATTATTCCTTTAGTAAAGTGTCAATAGGCTTTAAGGTATATCAATACAAGGATGGTATTGCTCAGACCAAGTCGGCTTGTGCATCACGTTCCGGAAGTTAACTTTGTGAAATCATACAACCTACCGAACAACTTTCTTAGAATGCCCAACCCAGAAGAACCGGTAGGTGATGACTATAAGAGGATAACCATGACAATGAGAATAAGAACCAATAGGGACAAAATCTCGAGTTAACTCAAACCGGGATTGAATTAAAGACCGTACGGGAAACATAATATCACGAGGCTGTGAGGGTGGATTTAGAGAATGTAAGAATTAAAAGATTGTCAATACAAGTGTTCCTTCCAAATGATACATCCCAAATCTTGAGGGTACCAACTAAATGGAGTGCAAGTATATATATCATGTATGCTCGGTCAATTGATATTACGTTTTTACAAAAAAAATTCAATCGGTAGAGTGAAGATGAGTGTAAGAGCCTTGATCTTTACAGCCTGAGTAGGACTTAGCCGCCCCTACGGGTCCATGGGGACGCCCTGCAGCCTGTATCCACCCCTGCGGTTCATGGGGACGCCCTGCAGCTTTGTTCTGTAATCCACCCCTGCGGTTTCTGCAGCTGGCATTGTTGACCGTTGGACCATGCTTTACTCTTCTTTCCTCTTTAACCTTCTCTTTTGCCTTAGGATGAAGGGTTTCTTCATTCATCTTCTCCAGCTGCTCACGATCTCTTCTCTCTCTCCTTTCCCTTGGATCTCTTCTTGAGTTTTCCTTAGTTGCAAGCAAGCTTCTATGGTTTTGGTGGTTTGATGATGTGTGGATGTTGTTGCTGAGCTTGAGAGCCAGCTGAGGGTCTTGTTGTTGATCATTTCCTTGGATAGGCTACAACAGTGGTGAGCTTACTCTTCTTCTTCTTCTTTCTTTCTTTCTTTCTTTCTTTCTTCCTTTCTTTCTCTTTAGCTTAGGATTCCACAAGTTAAATCTTGTGTATAGGATCTCCTAGGCATGTATTAATGTTTGTATGAATATATATATATATATATATATGTGTGTGTGTGTGTGTGTGTGTGTGTGTGTGTGTGTGTGTGTGTGTGTGTGTGTGTTTGGTTGCTGGGCAATGAAGACGTGAATTCATCACGTGAAGAACCGAAGAGGAAGTTAGGGATCACATTCTGCAATGTCGCCGCCCCTCCGCCCCAGTGCCGCCGCCCCTACGTTGACAGAGTCACCGCACCTGCGTCAGTGTGCCGCCACGCCTGCGTTACCGGTCATCGCCCTTGCGTGGGAGTGTCGCCGCGCCTGCGCCTCCCGTTGCTTCGCCCTTGTGTCCTTCCTGTCACGTAGGTGCGTCTTGTGCAAGATCTACCTAGAGTAGTATGGATCATTTCCCTTCCTAGTATGAGGGAATTAGTAGCATGCTAGGTATGTGTATGAGGATAGGATGATAATGATTATGATATCCATATTTTCTGATTATGGCTTTGAGGTTTAGAAGATATTGAGGTTTATAGGTTGGATATGATCTCTTATGGATCCCTTGGGTCTAGGTGTGACCCCTTTGATTGATAGGAGATGTAATATCTCTTTATGCCTTGTTATTAGGCAGTGTTGTCCTCCGAATTGGAGTTAATCGTGATTGAGAGTATTCCGAGGGTGAGGTAAGTCCGTAGGACTTACTTACCTACCATCCTTATATTGGATGTATGCATGAGTGGTGTTTGATATATGCTTGATAACATGCGATGTTGTTTATTACCGACTTATAGTTTAGTGACCGCCCATTTAGTGGTTGTGACAACCTTTCCTTTCATCCCGCTGAGGAGTCTGGAAGGTTCTCTGTAGTCAGGCAAGATCTGGTATACGGGTTGGGCACTCCCCACTCCTTTATGGTATACGGGAGGGTGTTCCAATAACCACTCCAGCTGGCTATAGCACTCAGAGGCGAGGATTATATATTCCTCGTGTCACATATGTTCATATACATATCTATATATGATTTGAGTGTTGGACTTTATAAAGATAATTAACCGGGTAAATGTGCAGCATGATTATGTGTTTATGATTCCATGATTTGTGTTTGTGCTTATGCATTATCTTATATATATGAATGGTTAGCTAACGGTTTTATACCGTGTTGTAGATGCTTTGCAGGTTAGGAGAACTGCAGAGTGATCTAGATGGGGTGATCCGCTGAGGGTTTTGTACACTAGGTTTATGCGAGGGATATGGGATGATTTTATGATGTATGGATATATGTTTGGTTTGTACTCAGCGGTACTTTTGTATAACTTTTGATATATATATATATATATATATATATATATATATATATATATATATATATATATATATATTATAGTTTGATGTTTTGGTTTTAATCTATCTGTGCCTTGTTGTAAGATCCAGTAAACTTGTTGTCAGACTAGGGTCAGGATTCATTGTGAGAACCTAGCCCAGTAGCGCCCCGAGTCCTGTGGCTTTGGGGTGTTTCAATGAAATAGCTAAGGTGAAGATCCAAAGACAAAGCACTGAACAGACTCGGGGTTAAAGTACCTTGATGGACAAAGAGAGAATTTATGATTCCTTAAATGTGGGTACAAGGTGATATCCTCCAAGGATACGAGATTAGAAGAAAGAATCGCGATAGAAGTACCCACAGTAGTGGAATTCCTTAAGATGTTCAGCGGGTTTATAGGAAAGCGATATGGCTAAACAACATTAACAAAAAAGAAGAAGGATTGTGCAATGGTTTCCCTATAATCAAAGGGCTTACGATACCAATGTCAATGGACCACACGAGGTGGACGAGAGCTAATGTTATTAAGAGGATGCACCTGTAAACCATCATGAAATACTTGTTAATACGTGGTAATGTCGGATGAACAACATAGGTTGAGTTGGAGAAGTTTCATTATCTCCCATTAGAGAGGAAAGTGCGTATTGTAGGGTGAACTAGAGGGGAGAACTGAAATGGATAAGTTCAAAGTAGTAGTTCTTCAAGAGGAATATCAACATTGGAAGGTATGAAAGAAGAGTATGTCCTTGATCTTGTACAATGATGATCATTAGTCGAACCGGTGACAATCAAGGACATATACCTTTATTGCCTACTGACGAGTTGTTCGATTGGTTCAAATTTATAAATGAATTTTATTGACTCATTCGATGAGTTCCTCATGTGTTCAACGGTGACATATGAATTATATTAGTTAGATTGAGCATGTATGTCCTTTGAAAATAACATCAAGTGAGATCAATTCAAGTAACTCTAAGCGATCATCCAAGTGAGAACTTTAGTGATCGGAGGCGACCCTCTTAGGCCTTTTAATTGGTATAAAGGGATTATTGTTGGAAGCCAGTTACTTACTAGTTAATGAATGACACCGTTAGAATGATATGGATTAATCCTTTTAAGAAGAACTCGAGGAGTAAAGAGGATGTTGGTTCCAAATCCATTAATTTTACGGAAATGGACAAAAGTAGGGAGCATGCATAACGATTCTCTCAAAGCTGGATTATGAAAAGGACACATTGGAGTTATAGTTGATGCGCATATGTGATTAAGATTTCCCGAAGATGAACTACTAGACGTTTTGACATCAAAGGGAAATGGAAACCCTAAGATGCGACACCATTTCATATTTTGAAAAACTTGAGAAAGTTCCCAATATAATAGCACTCACACCTGTATGCGAGAGTATAAGTCCTTTTATTCATCGTATTGGTTAAGAGTGTATTTACGGATCCCGTGTGAAGGGTTGGTCATTTGAATTTACGAAACAAGTTGAATAAATTTTCTTGGAGTAACCGATAGTTGTCTTAGAGTAAGACACGAGACAAATGTGATTGAAGGATACCCTAATCTATGGATTTGTTGGTCTAGGCTTTGAGAGAACGAGACCACAAGGAACATTGATAAGAGTAATGAATAGTTATTCAAAGCGCTACATTAATCTAGTATTGACTTTTAGATTAACAATCAGTTAGCTCTTGGGCTATGTGCTTATATGTTTATGTGTTTATGTGTTTATTTGTTTATATGCTCAAGTGCTTTCTATTTATCTGTTAGAGTAGTTTCGGCCTTATTTGAGATGTACTTATAGGATTAGAGACGGGGTGATAACACCTCCATGGATAGTCTTTAAGTATGCCGCGTGATTTTAGATTTAGCTTGACGACCCTCTTATACATTAAGTTCGGGACAAAACTTATTTTAAGGAGGAATTGATGTAATACCCGGAAATTTCATTTCGGAATTTCAATACGAGTGGACCGAATTCAACTGAATATACCTGTGTTCAAATGAATTTATGCTAAAAGGGTAATGATGTAGTAACCGAAGGTTTTGGAACTATGTTGACAGAACTAGAGAAAGCTACAAGATAAACCGGTAGATACATAAAGTCACACTGATGAGGTCGTGGTGTCTTTTTCATGGTTACTTGTTATATTTTAAGTTTCGGGACGAAACTTTTTCTAAGTGGGGACTGAAGTAATAACCCCAAATTTCATTATCCGGGAAATATTTTCGTTGTAGGTTCCTTCGACTCTTGGGACAAATGAACGGTTTTGGGATATATTCGGATGTATAATTAAGTGACAAATCGAAACAATTATTTGGGGAATTTCTAGTGTTATATTTTGATTGGATTTATGAAGATTAAATTGGTGAATTTAGCGTTATCTTTTGGTTGAGAAAAATATTGGGATTTTGGATTGACTCGAAAATACTAGAGAGCTTGTTAGAACCCTTTCAAAACTCATAACACAAATTCCGAGACAACACTATTCATCATCTTCTTCCCCAAACCCTCAACCCTAACCCTTACCTTGCCCATTTCCGGCGATCTCGTTTCCAGCCACCAATGCCGCCGACCGGAGCTAGAACCTCCGAGCTACCAAACTCAGGCCTCGCTCCTCTCACTCGAGTCCACCCTCGCCAGCAAAGCCGCACTTGGACCCGATGGCATCTCGTCTTCTTCACAAGAGGAGAAACCTGATCCCGCCATTGTCGAGCCATCATCTCCATGCCAGCCTTCATTTGTGCATATCTGAGGGAGAATAACATCCATCATCGCCGGTCTTCATCTGTGCAAACGCCACCGCCAAAGCCACCAGACCGGATCTACAACTGCTCCCTCCTCGCCGCCTGCCTCCTCGCTCCTGCAATGGGACTCTCAAATCGCATTTGCTCGAAGCCGGCGAGCCAAGCAACCACCGCCATGTTGTGTGTGAATAATCAGTAATAAATCACCTAATTGAAGATAATAATATGGTTTGAGTGTGAGCATGTTGATTGTTTAAATTCCGTATTTTGTGTGATTGTGCTATATGATACTATATGATATTTAGAATTGTTAGCTAACGGTTTTTACTGTTGTGTTGTTAGATTTCTTGTAGGTTAAGGAAATTGCATAGTGATCTAGATCCATGTACTCGTATAGATTGGGTTGTCTTTCCAATTCTGCATGCATGATAGAGACTAACATTATTTAGGATGTTAGTAATTACGTCTTACACGACTGCCTCATTTTATCCATTTATATCTTCTTCTTTTTTGATAATGGAAAGTGGTTAGATTGGCCTACCTCCTAGAAGTAGTCAAACCTAAAGCATCCTTGCGGATGAGAACACGAAGTTCGGGATCTTCAGAAAAATTGGTGTTGGGGGTCGAGATTCCCAAATGGGTCAATCGGTCAGCAACACAGTTAGTCTCTCTGAAAATATGCCTAACACGGATCTCGTCAAAGAAGCGAAGATCCAGTTTGGAGTCGGATATAATCATCGCGACCTCCCATGGACAACTCCACAAACCTTGGAGTGCCTTGATTACACACAAGTTATCACCTTCGATTTCGATCTTTTTAATTTGTAGTCTGATTGCCTCTTGTAACCCAATTTTGAGGGCAAATGCTTCGGCTTTTATGACCGAGTTGAAGTTTTTTTTTTTTACGTCGAGGCTAACAATATCGCCATTGTGGTTCCGAATAACATATCCAATAGATGTGATTCCCGAATCGAGTTTTGATCCATCAAAGTTAAGTTTAAAGAAGCCGGGTTTTGGTTTTTCCCATTTAATATTGTGTTTTTTCCGTTTGCTTGAGATATAACTTTTTTGTTGTTGTTTTATGTTGTAATCGTCCTCATCAGTTATGTTATTTTTCCAGTTATGTATTTGGTCTTTAATGAAAGTAATAACTTTATTATCAGGGCCCATAGGTTCATTATTAAAGATAATTTTGTTTCTGAAGAACCATAAACTCCACCTTGCAATTGCAAGACACGTAAATTTCTTTGTTCCTATTTTGTTTTTAATTTCTTGTAGGATGACATGAGCTTTTTTATTTTGGAGGTTAATTTTGTTAAGTTCGGTTAAGATTGTTCTATCAATTTTGGCGATAATTTGTTTAGTGTGATGGCATTCAAAGAACAGGTGAAGTAGGTCCTCAAGCTGATGGTTGTAAAGTTCACAATGCCTTGTTACGGCAGTTTTTCTTTCGTCAAGTTTTGCTTTTGTCGGAAGTCCATTAACTGAAATTTTCCAAATAAAGTTTTAATTTTGGGTTGGGTATCCAATTTCCAAATCCATTCACAAAAATGGTTTGGTTGGATATTTGATTCCTCTTCAATCATGTCATAAGCCGATTTTGTAGAAAACCATCCATTTTTACTACATCTCCAAAATAGACTATCTTGGATCTCGTTTTTCGGGATGATTGTTTCCTTTATCTTTCTCAAAATATCCGGGTTTATGAAATTTTGAAGCTCATTATCAATTTTGTTGTTACCCCACTCTCTAGAGTTATTTATGAAGTGACTAACTTTAGTGCTTGTATCAATTTGGTTGGTATTTTGGACCATTTTTATTAAAGGTATCGTTGTTACCCAAGTATCGTGCCAAAAGTTGATGGTTTTTCCGTTTCCGATCTGCCAAATGATACCTTTTTTGAACTCGGTTTTGGGTTTCATAAGGTTGTTCCATTGCCACGGAGCTCCACCATTCAAATGGTAATGGAGAATGTTCTTATTTTTTAAGTATTTCTCATTTATAATTTTAACTCATATATTGTTTGGTTCTGCTAAAATTTTTCACAAGAGTTTCATTTGTAGCGCTTTGTTTAAAATTACAGATTTTCTTATCCAAGGCCACCATTCTTTTTTGATTTACAAATTGTGTCCCAACTAATAATAGGTCTGTGTTGGTCTCCTTTATTCCAGAAGAATTTTTTGTAAGTTTTGTCCAACTCTTCCTAGTTATGGCTTGGGAGTATAAAGCTTTGCATGGTAAATGTAGGTTTAGTTGCAAGGTTGTGTTTTATGAGTGTGTTCCTACCTTCTTGTGAAAGGGAGTTTGCTTTCCATTTTAGGAGTTGTTATTTAGCTCTAAGGTTAGTTTCACCAAAAGTTTCTTTTGTCACTCTTCCATTTATGATTGGACATCCAAGATATTTGTCAAGGGATGTGGTGTGACACATATTTAGAGCATTTTTTAGTTGGTTAATATTATTATCGCTAGTGTTTCTTGTTGTTTGGAAAGCCGAGTTCTGGAAGTTAATTTTTTGACCAGAAATAGAGCAGTACATCTACAGTATTTGCTTTACCCTTAGACAAGAGGCAACATTTGCTTTAGCAAAAATGATCATATCATCAGCAAAGGATAAGAAGGGGATAGGTGTAGCTTGTCTACAAACAGAGAAGTCAATATGGTTATCGTAATTGTTACAATTGTCTTGGAGCATTTGTGAAAGAATTTCCGCACCCAAAATAAAAAGATAGGGGGATAAGGGGTCGCCTTGTCGTAGTCCTTTCTCGGGAAAGAATTGCTTTGTTGGTTCGTTATTAACGAGGACAGAGAAAGACACTGTAGAGATACACTCCTTAATCCATCCAACGAATTTATCATTGAACCCAAACTTTTTAAGGATAAGAATGATGAAATATGAAATATATATAAAAAAAAGATTATGTCATAAACAAAAGTAACTTTCTATATTTAACAAATATTATACTATTTGTGTGTTAGAAGATTAAGTTATATAGATTTTTTTAATTCAAGTTATTTTTAAACCAAGATATATGATTGGTTATTTACTTTTTACATTTCAAATAATTGAAAGTTTTGGATATAGATAGAATAATTTGATATTTATTAAGTAACACTTTTATTTATCTATTCATTTATTTATTTATTTTAATAATCAATTTATTTTATTTTCTATAAATATATTTTCTTATAAAATTAAGAAAGCCAATTATTAAAATAAATAGTATTATTGAACAAAACTATTATAAACAATAAAGATATTATATTATTATTCAAATATCTTATTTAGGAAAATTTTATAATAGAATAATCCTATACAATTTTTTTTTAGAAAGTTTTAAAATTTTACCATTTTTTTAATTAGTTTAATAATAAGTTTTTGTTTAAAATATAAGAAAATAGGTTGGTCGAATATTCTAATAGACAATGTATATATAAAAGTAAACAGTTTATCTTTATTTTTAAAAGAAATATATGTGATGTATCGTTGTCTATATATAAATATTCTTAATGATATGTTTTGTGTTATTCCCGTGCAAGGAACGGGTACTAAGCTAGTTATAACTACAATGCAACGTTTACTTTTCCTTAAATAAAAAACACCGGTTAGCATGGCTTAGGTTAATGTGAGCGGATGTATTAAATAAATACAATGGCTGTGTTTGGTTAATCAAAAAATTAAGGGGATGAAGATTATGGGGATGCAAAGGGTAGAATAATTCCCTTAATCTTGTTTGGTAAGGGAATGAAGGAGATGAAGAGCATTAAATTATGGAGATTATGAGAATTAGATTACAGGAATTGTATAATCCTATATAACTTTGATTATAGAGATTATAAAGATTATTGAGGTTAAAATTTAATTTTTACCCCTCTTTCTTTTTTCATCTTTTTTCATCTTTTTAATATTAAACACATACTTTTTCGTAATTTAACCACAATCTTATTCATTTTATCAAACCCTCAATTCACTTATTTTCATACTCATTCCTTAAACAATTTCATCTTCTTAATTCTTCATCTATATAATTTTCATTATCTTCAACTTCATCGACGTAATCTTACTTTACCAAACGGAATCAATATATGATTATCTAGCATACGCCCCAAATTAGTATTCTTTATATTTCATTTTCTTCTTTATTTTAAATATAAAAAACCATAATTATAAGGATGAAGTAGCTCGATCAATAGATTGAGGGTACCACACTTTTATCAGAAGTTGGGATACCACAAGAAAATTGCGTAAACCAAGGAATATATATGAAGCAACATTATCCAAAACTCTAAAATTGGCATTGTTTAGGTCCAATGGTAGGATGACGTTCTTCTTTAATCTGATTCAGGGAACGATATATTGAAGGAAAAAAAAAGGTTAAATTATTAATAGATGGTATGCCGCGGTTTAAGTTTATCTACGGTTTAGGTTTGTCACAAGGTCAAACCTAAATCCAAACCCTGGGATTAAAAATTGACGGTTTAGGTTCAACCTAAATTGTACATGAGCTTGTTTGGGTAGTATGAAGATCCATGCAGCACGTACACGGACGCACACTGGAACACTACCTTCGTAGTTTAGGTTTAGGTTTTGCATAAAAATTAGCATTGTTTAGGTGTAGCAACATTATCCAAAACTCTAAAATTGCGTAAACTGAGGGATATGAAGCAACATTATCCAAAACTCTAAAATTAGCATTGTTTAGGTGATTAGGTCCAATGGTAGGATGACATTCTTCTTTAATCTGATTTAGAGAACAATATATTGAAGAAAAAAATGGTTAAATTATTAATAGATGGTGTGTAGAGCATTGAACATTCACTATAAATATGAGCTTGTTTGGGTAGTAACTTCACAACCAAAAAAAATCACTAGAGCATAATGAAAATGGACATTTCCATGCTTACATTACTCGTATTCACCGCGACATGCTTCAATTTGTTCCCGGCCTCTCATCAACAAGGAATTCCGGTTTCAGTCGGAACTCCAAACGGAATTCCTTCCCCACTAGGATTCCCTCCGGTGTCGAAGTACCACAAATTATACCAGAATGCACAATGTCATTACCACCATGTTGTAACATTTTGAGACAACTCCCAAATGTGGATATCGTATCTCGTCTTTGTTCGACAATGCAAATATACTATGTGGTTAATCAAATCGTGGCTAGGTATTATGTGGAGGCCATCAGCAATGGATGTAGCATCGATTTACCCCCCAACATTACTTGCCGTACACCTTAACTAATTCAACTTTGGTATGTATGCACTTCATATTCATTACATCAATCTTCTTAATTAACATATTTATGAATAAATTACATCATTCATTAATGTTGAACAAAATTTATTTCATTGTTTTGGTCAACGTTTGCAATTATATATAAACAAGTTCGTCGGAAGATTACATATTATTACTTTGTAGATGATAAATTGTTATCTCATTTATTTTTCTTTTATACATATAGGTACGTGAATAATATATATATATATATATATGAAGATCCATGCAACTCTTACACGGACGCACACCGGAACACTAACTTCGTAGTCTATGTACGTCATATATGTTGATATAAGGATCAACAATGTAACATCATATTTACATTATAATAAACTATAAGGTGGGAAACTTTCTTACGCTATAAAATAATTAACGTCATATATGTATCAATAAGGATATTTAGCAATATCGGAGTGAGATGAAATTGGGAGACGTGAATGGTGATCAACTACGAGATTTTATGTGCCTTTCTTGTCTCGACCTTCGAGATCGTCCTCTTGGAGTAGCAAAATCCATCGAATAAGCCTCAACTTTGCATCTTTATTTACGATGAGGTACCTAATAGAATCAAGGTCAGTGTAAACAATAATTTTTGAATCAACCAAATAGGACCTAAATTTGTCAAAGGCGGAGAGGATGGCAAGGAGTTCTTTCTCTGTTGTTGCGTAAATCATGTGAGCAGGATCCAGAGTTTTTTTAGCGTAGTAGATGGCATGAAGATTTTTGTCCTTTCTTTTCCCTAGAACAATACCAACTGCATAATTACTAGCATCACACATGATTTCGAAAGGGAGATCCCAATCAGGCACTTGCATGATGGGGGCAACTAGTGCGTTCTTAAGCTTATCATAGGCTTCACGGCATTTCTGCGTAAACTCAAAACAACATCCTTAAGGAGAACATTAGTCAATGGCTTATTTATTTTTTAAAAAGTCTTGAATGAAACGTCTGTTAAGCAAAAATATTACAAGAAAATAAAAATACTTAGCACATTTTGTTTGAAAAATGTTTATAAGGTTCGACCCTTATTCGTTATATCTTCATGATTCTAAAACAATACAGATTACATTTCGGATGACCTCTTGAATTTTTTTGAGAATTTGGGTTGCACCCTGTAAGAGCCTTAGTCCTTGGAGCCATTTTTGGCCTTAGCCGCCCCTGCGGCTCGTGATGCTTTCCGCCCCTGTGGCTCAAGGAACCGCCCCTGCGGTTTCTTGCGACTGCAGCCAACTTTGTTGACTCTTGACTCGTGCTTTACTCTTCTTGCCTCTTAACCTTTCCTTACCTTAGGATGAAGGGTTTCTTCATTCTTCATCTTCCCAGCTGCCTTCTCGTCCTTCTTCCTCCTTCTTTCTCCTTTGATCTCTTCTTGAGTGTTTCTTTGAGTTTTGGCAAGGAAGTTGTGTGGTCTTGTTGTGGATGTTGTTGAGTGTTGTGGTTGAGCTTGGGAGCCAGCTGAAGGAGTTGTGTTGATCTTCCTTGCAGCCTAGGACCACAAGTGTGGTATGTCTTCTTTTTCTTCTCTTCTTCCTTTCTTGGTTTTCCTTTGCCTAGCTTAGGATTAGATGCTTGTAAGGTGTATGTTGATGTTAGATTATGTATGTATATGATTGTATGTGGATTTGGAACGGTGAAGACGTGATTTGATCACGTGAAGAGCCGAAGAGGAACCGCGGGATCACTCTCTGCATTGTCGCCGCCCCGCGGTCCAGCAAAGCCGCCCTGCGGCAGCCTTGTCACCGCACCCGCGCCCGGAAGCTGCCGCACCCGCGGCCACGGTCCCAGCGCCTGTGCTTGCCTACGGCCCCTGTCACCGCGCCTGCGGCCGAGCCTTGCCGCGCCCGCGGTTTGCCTTGTTCCGCTCCTGCGTCCCTTTTGTCACGCAGGTGCGTCTTATCCCGGTTCTACCTAGAGTAAGGTAGATCCTTTCTTTTCCTAGTATGAGCGGGTTAGTAGCATGCTAGGTATCTGTATGAGGTTAGAATGATGATGAGTATGATATAGAGATATGCCGGTTATGGCTTTGAGGTTTATGAGTTAGGATATGATCCTTATGGATCCCTTGGGTCTAGGTGTGACCCTTTGATGGATATGAGTTGATATATTGTTATGCCTTGTTATTAGGCAATGTTGGTCTCCAGAGTTGGAGCTGATCGGGTTTGAGACTACTTCTGAGATTGAGATAAGTCCATAGGACTTATTTAGCTACCATCCTTATATTGGATGTGTGCATGAGTGGTGTGTGTGTAATTTTCTTTATAGCATGCGTTATGATTATTACCGACCTATGGTCTAGTGATTGCCCATTGTAGGACCGTGACAACTTGTCCTTTCATCCCGCTGGGAGTCTGGAGGTTCTCAGCGGGCAGGTCAGACTTGGATTGTGGGGCGGTCTTTCTCCACTCCCATAGGGTATACGGGGACGTGACTGTATCACCACTCCAGCTGGCACTATTCCCCAGAGGCGAGGATTATATATATTCCTCGTGTCACATATGTTCATATACATTATTTATACGATTTGAGTGTTGGACATTATAAAGATAATTAACCGGGTAAATGTGTGATAGCATGATGATGTGTTTATTATTCCTGATGTGTGATTGTGCTCTTGCATCTCTGTATATATGTGTATGGTTAGCTAACGGTTTTATACCGTGTTGTAGATCCTTTGCAGGTTAGGAGAACTGCAGAGTGATCCAGAGTGGATGATCCGCTGAGGGTTCCGTACACTAGGGTGTTATCGTGGGATATGGGACATTTCATATGTACAGTTTATGATTACTTTTGTACTCAGCGGTACTTCTGTATTACCTTTTGATATATATATATATATATATATATATATCAGTTTTATGTTTTGGTTTTAATCTATCTGTGCCTTGTTGTAAGATCCAGTGAACTTGTTGTCAGGCTAGGGTCAGGATCCATTGTGAGATCCTAGCCCAGTAGCACCTCGAGTCCTACGGATTTGGGGTGTTACAAAGTTGGTATCAGAGCCTTAGGTTGACAACAATGGCACTTGTAATCTACGATAAAGGTCGAATAGATAAATAAACAGAACCCGAAAGGGGTCTGACTTTTCAAAAGGTTTTGGTTTTAAAATGAGTACAAATGTTTTGGGATAGTGTGTACGTGAGTCATCGCCCCTCTGAAGATCTCGACAGTATAGATATATATATATATTCTGTTGTGATTGATTTGATATATATCTATACATATGGCATATATATAGCCTTCTAAGTTAGGTTTATGCTCTGTAGATGGCTCAGACTAGAGTTGTATCTGCAGATGGACAAGGTAGGGATAGATCCCCTCTTCCTCCAGTAGACGTAGGACAGAGTCAGATTTCCGCTGATGATCCATCTGTAGCGGAGGAAGTCCGTGAGGTTATTGCTGATAGTATCGTTCCTGAGACTGGGAACGGTATAGCTGGGAGACATATACCACAACGAGTCCAGTCAGATGATTCGGATTATGTCTATATGAGGGGACCAGATTTCCGCACGTATATTAGACAAGTGGAGGAGGCAGCCAGAGAGGGTAGACGTACCCCAGATCTGCCAGTACAGGGGGGATCATTTGAAGGATCTCATGAAGCTACTCAGGTGCCAGTTATACCGGAACATGTTGTTGAGAGAACTCGAGTTTCAGAAGAGCATAGAAGGTCTGAGAAGAGACAGTGGACCGGGCAGACCAGTGGTGCTGGTGGGGTTGTTGGTTCTGAACGAAACCAGAGACGCTCAAGTTACCCCGCATCTGCACTGGTTGCAGCTACGGGTCGACGGTGTTTTAACTGTGGTAATCTTGGACATATACGACCAGCGTGCACGAGGTCGTTAGTGACTTGTTTCACTTGTGACAGACAAGGTCACGGAGCTATTTTCTGTAGATGGGGAGGAATTTCATCACAGCAGGGTTCTTCTCCTGCTAATGCAAAAGGACGTAGGCAGAGACCACCTCAACAACAGACACAGGGACAACAGAGAGCCCCAGATCGTCCTACCACTCAGGGATCTGCTCTTGGGCCGAGTAGAGAAAGAGGTCGTGGTGGGAGCCCCACTAACACCCAAGGGCCACAGGCCGAGTTTTTAAGCTGAGGAGTGCAGAGGAGCCAGCTGCACCGACTGCTACAGGTACCATTCTGATCCATGGTTTACCTGTTAGTCTTATTGATACGGGTGCTACGCACTCTTTTATATCTGATGCATGTATTGATCGTCTGGGTTTAGATACGATTGAGGGGATACCCATTAGTATAGGGGTACCTGATGGTAGTAGGGTCAGAGGTACCCGTGAGATCCGTGATTGTCTCATTTTTGTAGGGACCCATGTGTTACTGGTTGACTTCTTTGTCATGCCATTAGAGCATGAAGAAGTCATTCTAGGTATGGATTGGATGAATAGACATCAGACTGTATTAGATGTAGGTATGAGGACCGATACCCTCTCTACCGAGTTAGGAGAGATAGAGGTTTTCCGAGGTTGGGACCTTGGAAAATCTGGCATGGTTATCAGTGCGATACGGGCAGGGAGACTGATTGCACAGGGTTGTGAGGCCTTTTGGTGTTATGCCATGAAGGAGGGGGAGAGTCCAATACTTGAGGATATCCCAGTTGTCTGTGATTTTGCAGATGTATTTGCTGAGCCGTCCAGTTTTCCGCTTCGGAGGAGTGTGGACTTTAGCATTGAGTTAGAGCCTGGTACGAGACCGATCTCGAAGGCCCCATACCGGATGGCGCCTGTTGAGATGTTAGAGCTAAAGAAGCGACTCGAGGAGTTTGCTGAGAAGGGTTTTATCCGCCCTAGCGTATCTCAATGGGGAGCACCTGTCATCTTCGTATGGAAGAAGGACGGATCGTTGAGACTGTGTATAGATTACAGAGAGTTGAACAAGGTGACCATCAAGAACAAGTATTCATGGCCGCCCATTGATGACTTGTTAGATCAGCTTCAGGGAGTGACTGTATTCTCCACGATTGACCTGCACTCAGGATATCACCAGCTGAGGGTGAGAGAGCAGGATGTGCATAGGACCGCGTTCTAGACCAGATATGGACACTACGAGTTTGTAGTAATGCCATTTGGGCTTACGAATGCCCCAGTAGTTTTATGGAGTTGATGAACATCTTCATCGACTTCCTAGATCAGTTTGTGGTGGTCTTCATAGATGACATTCTGGTGTACTCTCGCAGTAGAGAGGAGCATGCAGGACAGCTGAGGACTGTATTACAGGTTTTACGGGATAGGGAACTTTATGCTAAGTTCTCTAAGTGCGAGTTCTGGATGCAAGAGGTAGCATTCCTGGGTCACATTGTTTCCGCCGAGGGGATCAAGGTTGATCCGGCGAAGATAGATGCAGTAGCAGCATGGACGAACCGACGAACGTCAAGGAAGTACGTAGCTTTCTTGGCCTAGCCGGTTATTACCGACGCTTTGTGGAGGGATATTCCGTGATTGCCCATCCACTGACGAGTTTGCTGAGGAAGACTACCAGATTTGTATGGTCTGATCAGTGCATGCAGAGTTTTGAGGAGTTGAAGAGACATCTGACTTCTGCTCCTATTTTGGCACAACCAAAGGGTACAAAGGATTTTGTGGTTTACAGTGATGCATCCAAGCTAGGGTTGGGATGTGTATTGATGCAGCGGGGCAGAGTGATAGCATATGCGTCTAGACAGCTGAAGACGTATGAGGAGAACTGTAAGAGCCGTAGTCTTTCGGGCCGAGACCGGACCTTGGCCGAGGTTGGTCTTGCCGCCCCCGCGGTGAGTGGCACCGCCCCTGCGGCTGCTTGGACTGCCCCTGCGGGTTCCGGCGGCTGCAGCCGTCTTCTTTGACCTAGTTGACCCGTGCTTTACTCTTTGCTTTGCTCCTTCTTACCTTTGGCTGATCAAGGGTTCTTCATCTTCTTCTTCAGCTTCTCTCCACGTTCCTTGCTTCCTTGGATCTTGTTCTTGAGTTGTGGAAGAGTTTTGTGTGTGTGTACCTTGTGTGAGTGTTGGCTGAGGTTATGCTGGGCTTGGAAGCCAGCCTTGGTAACAATTGAGCTCTCCTGCAGCCTTAGACCACAAGTGTGGTTAGGGTTCTTCTCCTCTCTTCTTTCTTTCTTGCTTTCCTTCATAGCTTAGGATTAGATGTTTGCCTAGGCATGTTCTGATGTTGTATGTGTATACTTGTGTATGGTCTTGGCTTTGGATGAGAGTATAGACGTGATTTGATCACGTGAAGAACCGAAGAAAAGCCGCGAAGTTGCCTTCTGCACTGTCGCCGCCCCGCGGCCAAGAGCCACCGCCCCCGTGGCTACCGTGCCACAGTGCCTACGTTGCACCAGCGGCGTGCCAGCGGCCGCCCACGTTCCGTGTCACCGCCCCGCGGCCACATCCCACCGCGCCCGCGGCCACCTGTTTTCGCCCCTGCGTCCCTTGTGACCCGCAGGTGCGTTTTGTCCTGGATCTACCTAAGGCTAGGTAGATCCTTTTCCTTCCTAGTATGAGTGTTAGTAGCCTGCTAGGTGCGAGTTGAGGTTAGATGAGTTGAATACGGAACTGTTATGCCGGTTACGGCCTTGAGGATTAAGAGTAGGAATATGATCCGTATGGATCCCTTGGGTTTAGGTGTGACCCCTTGTATGGATATGTATATGATGTATGCGTTATACCTTGTTTAGGTTGAGTTGATCTCCAGAGCGGAGCCGAGTATTCTGAGTCTGTGACTCCCGAGGTTGAGGTAAGTCCATATGACTTACTTAGCTGCCCTCCATATATTGGATGTGTGCCTAAGTGGTGGATGTTATGCTTTATAGCCCGTATAATATATTGTATTACCGACCTATGGTCTATTGACTGCCCATTGTAGGGCCGTGACAACTTGTCCATTCATCCCGCTGGGAGTCTGGAGGTTCTCTACAGGCAGGCCAGTATGGCTCAGTGGGCCGGACACCTGTCCACTCCCATAGGGTACACGGGAGGTGGTACCGGATCCCCACTCCAGCTAACACTATTCCCGAGAGGCGAGGGTTATATTCCTCCTGTCACATACGTTCATATTGAGTTATTATTTATACGTTGTATGCGCCGGACTATTATTATAAGATAGTAAAATGGGTAAATGTGTGACAGCATGTTTATATGTTTAAGTTCTGACGTGTGCATGTGCTCTAGCTTCTTCCTTTGTATGTGTTTGGTTAGCTAACGGTGTAATGTCGTGCTGTAGACTTTGCAGGTTAGGACACTGCAGAGTGATCCAGACGGGGCGATCTACTGAGGGCTCCGTACACTGGGATTATACTCGTGGATGGGTATTTTGGATATGTATGTATATGATATGTTTTGTTGTACTCAGCAGTTGTATAAACCTTTTGACATGTTTATACATCAATTTTATGTTTTGGTTTTAATCTGTTGGTGTCTTGTTGTAAGATCGGTGAAATTGTTGTCAGGCTAGGGTTAGGATCATTGTGAGATCCTAGCCCGGTAGCACCTCGAGTCCCGCGGATTTGGGGTGTTACAAAGGTGGTATCAGAGCCCAGGTTGACAACAATTGCACTTGTAATCTGCGATAAAGGTCGAATAGATAAATAAACAGAACCCGAAAGGGGTCTGACTTTTCAAAAGGTTTTGGTTTTGAATGAGTACAAAACGTTTTGGGATATCGTGTACGTGAGCCATCGCCCCTCTGAAGATCTCGACAGTATAGGTATATATATGTATAGATAGATACTATCTGCTGTGATGATGTGTTATATACCTATACATACGGCATATATATTGCCATCTGAGTTAGGTTTATGTCCTCTGCAGATGGTTCAGACTAGAGCCTTACCTGCAGCAGGACGGGGTAGAGGTAGACCTCCATTAGGTAGAGAACGGGGTAGGATCCCTGCTGCTGAGCTGCGTGCAGCAGAGGACGTTCAGGCAGAGGTTGCTGAGAGTGCCGCCCCTGAGATGGGGGAAGGCACAGCTGGAGGACAGGGTCCACAACGAGTCCAGTCAGCAGACTCGGACCGTGTCTCCATGGAGGGACCAGCCTTCCGTGATTATATCCGGCGGGTTGAGGAGGCTTCCAGGGCAGGTAGACGTGCCCCGGATCTGCTAGCGCAAGAGAGGCCATCTGAGAGGTCCCATACCGTTATACAGGTGCCAGCTGCACCGGCACCTATTGTTGAGGTCGTTCGAGTACAGGAGGAGTATAGAGGGCCTCGACCAGACAGTTGGTTGAAGGCTTTTCATCAGATGGGAGTATCCCCTTTCTTTGGGAAGGTGGGGTTGGAGGTAGAGTTGTGGATAGGACACGTAGACTCGGCTCTGGAGTCTATTAGGTGTCCAGCTAATAGACAGGTCGGTTTAGTGCAGAGCTTGTTCAGGGAGTTAGCGCAGCACTGGTGGAGATCCGTACGAGGTCAGGTCACCAGCTATGAGCAGATGAGGTTTATGATCCGAGAGCGTTTCTGTCCTGCCTCGCTGAGGAAGGAGAGACTGGGGGATTTTGTGGAGGCCGGGTTCGAGGATGTGCCAGTTTCTGAGGCCATCCGGAGGTTTCAAGAGGAACTGGCACTGTTAGGACCAGCTGCACCTCCTGCGGATCAGCATGTGTATCTATTTTCCCGACGGCTGAGGGATGCCACCCGTGCTTATATGGCGGGATTTCATTGTGAGTCCCTGATGGACTACCAGGATCGAGCCGCTGACTATGAGCGTGAGCGGGTCAGTCAGAGGAGAGCTTCTCTGACCGGGGGGTTTGAGAAGAGACAGCGTACAGGGCAGACCAGTGGTGTTGGTGGTTCTGCTAGTGGTCGGCGTGGTTAGAGACGCTAGAGTCAGCCTTCATCTGCGCCGGTTGCAGAGAAGGGACATCAGTGCTTTAACTGTGGAGATCCAGGGCATATGAGGCGAGAGTGCACGAGGCCATTGGTGACTTGCTACACCTGTGGTAGGCAAGGTCACCGAGCTGTTTACTGCCGTCAGGGCGGAGCGTCATCTCAACAGGGTTCTTCTCCTGCTAGTGCAGCGGGAGGTGGGCAGAGGCCACCTCAACAGCAGCAGACTCATGGAAAGCAGAGAGTGCCAGATCGCCCTACGACTCAGGGATCTTCTCCTGGGCCGAGTAGAGGCAGAGGTCGTGGTGGGGGCACCACTGATACCAGAGGCCCACAGGGTCGTGTTTTTGAGCTGAGGAGTGAAGAGGAGCCAGCTGCACCTACTGCTACAGGAACCATTCTGATTCATGGTTTACCTGTTAGAGTTTTATTTGATACTGGTGCTACACACTCTTTTATTTCTGATGCCTGTGTAGAGCGTCTTGGGTAAGATACAGTTGAGGGTATGTCTTTTATTATAGGGTTACCCGATGGTGGTAGGGTCAGAGGTACCCGTGAGATTCACGGTTGTCCCATTTCAGTAGGGACCCGTATGTTACTAGTTGACTTCTTTGTCATTCCATTACAGCATGAAGAAGTCATTCTAGGTATGGACTGGATGGATAGACACTCTGCAGTTTTAGATGTAGGTAGGAGGACTGTCACCCTCTCTATCGAGTCTGGTCAGTTAGCGGTTTTCCGAGGTTTGGCCTCGGGAAGGTAGGCATGGTTATCAGTGCTATACAGGCAGCTAGGTTGATTGCCGAGGGTTGTGAGGCCTTCTGGTGTTACGCCATGAAGGAGGGGGAGAGTCCAGCCTTAGAGGATATCCCAGTGGTTGATGAGTTTGTGGATGTGTTTGCTGAGCCATCCAGTTTGCCACCTCAGAGGAGTGTGGACTTTGGGATTGATTTAGAGTCGGGTACGAGACCGATCTCGAAGGCCCCATACCGGATGGCTCCTGTCGAGATGTTAGAGCTGAAGAAGCAACTCGAGGAGTTGGCTGAGAAGGGCTTCATTCGCACTAGCGTATCCCCATGGGGGGCACTGGTCCTCTTCGTACGGAAGAAGGACGGATCGTTGAGGCTATGCATAGATTACCGAGAGTTGAATAAGGTGACCATCAAGAACAAGTATTCGTTGCCGCGCATTGATGATTTGTTGGATCAGTTACAGGGAGCTTCAGTGTTCTCCAAGATAGACTTGCGCTCAGGATATCACCAGCTGAGGGTGAGAGAGCAGGATGTGCACAGGACGACATTTCGGACCCGTTATGGACACTACGAGTTTGTAGTGATGCCATTCAAGCTCACGAATGCCCCGGCAGTTTTCATGGAGTTGATGAACAGCATCTTCATCGACTTCCTGGATCAGTTTGTGGTGGTCTTTATAGATGACATCCTGGTGTACTCTCGCAGCAGAGAGGAGCATGCAGGACATTTGAGGACGGTACTACAGGTTTTGCGGGATAGAGAACTTTATGTTAAGTTCTCTAAGTGTGAGTCATGTGGTTTCAGCTGAGGGGATCAAGGTGGATCCAGTGAAGATTGAGGTTGTAGCAGCTTGGACGACACCGACGAACGTCAAGGAAGTACGTAGTTTCCTTGGCCTAGCCGGTTATTACAGACGCTTCGTGGAGGGTTTTTCTGTGATTGCCCGTCCACTGACGAGTTTGCTGAGGAAGACTACCAGATTTGTGTGGTTTGATCAGTGTAGGCAGAGTTTTGAGGAGTTGAAGAGGCGTTTGACTTCTGCTCCTATTTTGGCACAGCTAGAGGGTATTGAGGATTTTGTGGTCTACAGTGATGCATCCAAGCTAGGCTTGGGATGTGTTCTGATGCAGCGAGGCAGAGTTATTGCTTATGCGTCTCGACAGCTGAAGACGTATGAGGAGAACTACCCGACTCATGATTTGGAGTTGGCAGCGGTAGTTCATGCACTGAAGATCTGGAGACATTACCTGTATGGTGCTACATGTCAGATCTTCACAGACCATAAGCGTTTGAAGTATATCTTCACGTAGCGGGAATTGAATAACCGTCAGCGTAGGTGGCTTGAGCTGATCAAGGATTTTGATCTAGAGATCCTGTACCATCCGGGGAAGGCGAACGTTGTCGCCGACGCCCTGAGCAGGAAGACGCCTCGAGAGCAAGCGATTGCGAGGTTGACAGTGCAGTCTCAGTTACAGAGAGACCTGATATGGTTAGAGTTGGATATTCAGTTTCCTGATGAGGGTGCCCAGCTACATACTTTAGAGGTTCTTCCTGATCTGTTGGATGAGATCCGACAGAAACAGGAGACCTGCCCGACTTTACAAAGGATTAGAGATAGGATGTCTCGAGATGAGGCACCCCAGTTTCTGCTTGGAGCAGATGGAGTTCTGAGGCGCCGCGGTCGCATCTGTGTACCTGCTGATACAGAGTTGAGGCAGAGGATTTTACAAGAGGCTCACTGTACACCTTACTCTGTACATCCAGGTACGAGTAAGATGTATCAGGATTTGAGACGTATGTACTGGTGGGGAGGGATGAAGCCCGATGTAGCCAGATTTGTAGCTCAGTGTGCGACCTGCCAGCAGGTCAAGATCGAGCATTTCCGACCTGGAGGTGAGCTTCATCCCCTTCCTGTTCCACAGAGGAAGTGGGAGGACGTCACCATGGATTTTGTGACCGGATTGAGACTGAGCCGGAGTTTTGATGCCATCTGGGTTATAATAGACAGATTGACGAAGACGGCACGTTTCATTCCTATCAGGGAGACGTGGCCGGTGAGCAGATTAGCTGAGGAGTACACTGGGCAGATAGTGAGACTCCATGGTGTACCGAGGACGATCGTCTCAGACCAAGATGGACGATTTACCTCGAGATTCTGGCAGCAGATTCAGACTGCCCTGGGGACGAGTGTGGACAGATCATCTCCCACTTGTTGAGTTCTCCTACAACAACAGCTGGCATGCATCTATTGGGATGGCCCCATATGAGGCACTGTATGGACAAAGATGTCGTACCCCGTTATGTTGGGATGAGCAGAGCAGTGTAAGTGGTTTAGCACCTGATCAGATTCAGGATGATATGGCTCGGGTAGCATTGATCAGAGAGCGTATGCTGACTGCACAGAGCCGTTAGAAGTCTTATGCTGACAGGAGGCGTAGACCTCTAGAGTTCAGGGTTGAAGCCCATGTGTGGCTGAGAGTGTCCCCGACACGAGGTGTTAGGCGTTTTGGCATTAAGGGGAAGTTGAGTCCCCGATATGTCGGACCGTTCGAGATTCTGGATCGGGTTGGGAGCGCAGCTTACAGGTTAGCCTTGCCTCCGAGATTAGAGGGTGTTCACCCTGTATTTCATGTGTCTCAGCTGAGGGAGTACATACCAGATCCGAGACACATTGTGAGTTATGAGGATTTGATGGTGGAGCCGGACCACACGTTTGTAGAGCATCCTATTGCAGTCCTAGAGGGAGGTATGAGACGCTTGCGTTCGAAGGACATCCCTATGTTGAGGATACAGTGGTCGAGACGAGGACCTGAGGAGGCTACATGGGAGACTGGGGATAGTATCCAGAGGAACTATCCAGAGTTTTATGCAGAGATGGGTGCACCAGTAGGATCACCGAGTAGATCTAAGTACTAGCTTGGTGAGTCTTATGTGCTTACATGCTTATATTCTGTGATATGTTTATTTCATGCTAGCTTTGATGTGATTATGATCTTAGTAGATCTTGTTATGCTAGTATGATTCTTGTTTATAGTTGGAGATGGTTCTTTCCTCCATGCTATTGTGATACTTGTTTATAGTTGGAGATGGTTCTTTCCTCCATGCTATTTTGTTGGACCTAGTAGTGCTGGAGATGCTCTTCCTCCATACCTTCTGTTATGTTTATGATACGGCTAGAGATGTGCTTCCTCTATGCCTTGTGATATGTTTATGGTTTGGCTAGAGATGATTTTCCTCTAGGCCCTAGATAGTATAGTTTACTGCTGGAGTTGATGATTTCATCCATGCTTACGTTTGAGGTTATAGAGAGTGTACCTCGGCTTGTGAGTCCGAGTGTTTCGAGGTCTTGCAAGTTTCGGGACGAAACTTGTTTTTAGGGGGGTGAGATGTGAGAGCCCTTTCTTTCGGACCGAGATCGGACCATAGCCGAGATTGGTTTTGGTCGAGATTGGCCTTGCCGCAACCGCGGGCACGTTTGCCGCCCCTGCGGATCCCGCCCCTGCGGTCCTATGATCCGCTCCTGCGGGTTACGGCGGCTGCAGCCGGTTTTGTTGACCCGTGCTTTACCCTTACCTTTACTTCTTCCTTCTCCTTGCTGAGCAAGGGTTTCCCCATTTCATTTCCATCCAGTCTTCACGTCCTTCTAGCTTCTACTTCATCTTCTTTAATCTTGTTCTTGATCTTTCTCTTGAGTTGGAAGAGCTTGTGTGTTGTTGTGGATGTTGAGGTTAGTGTGCACGTTTGCTGAGCTTGTGATGCCAGCTGAGATAAGGAGTGTGTTTTTGTCTTGCCTAGACCAGCTGTAAGGGTGAGTTCCTTGCTTCTTCATCCTTCCTTCCTTTCTTTCTTTCTTGTTCTTCAATCTTTCTAGCTTAGGATTAGATGTATGCTAAGAGTGTTGATGTTGGAATGTGTTTTGATGTGTATGTGTATGAATCTGGAAGAATGTAAACGTGGTTTGATCAAGTGAAGAACCGAAGAGAAGCCGCGAAGTTGCCTTCTGCACTGTCGCCGCCCCCGCGGCCAAGAGCCACCGCCCCCGCGGCTACCGTGCCACAGCGTCTGCGTCGTGCCAGCGGCGTGCCTGCGCTTGCCTGCGTTCAGTGTCACCGCCCCTGCGGCTTCTACCTTCCGCGCTTGCGGGTGACCCCTTCCGCCCCTGCGGTCTTAGTTCATGCAGGTGCGTGTTGTCCCGGAACTACTTATAGTCAAGTAGTTTCCTTTCCTTTCTAGTATGAGGGAGCTAGTATCATGCTAGGATCCGGATGATGATGTGTATGATATAGTTATGCCGGTTACGGCTTTGAGGTTTACGAGTTGGAATTGATCCCCTATGGATCCCTTAGGTCTAGGTGTGACCCTTTGTGTGTGATAGGATTGTGATATATATTTGTGTGCCTTGTATAGGTTGTGTTGTCCTCCAGTTGGAGTGGACGTTTCTGGGTTTTGCTCGTAGCAAGATACTTCTGAGATTGAGGTAAGTCCATAGGACTTACTTAGCTGTCATCCTTATATTGGATGTGTGCATGAGTGGTGTTTGTTATATGCTTTATAGCATGCTTCATGTTGGTCACCGACCTATGTTATATTGACCGCCCATTGTAGTAGCCGTGACAACTTACCCTTTCATCCCGTAGTGGAGTCTGGGAAGTTCTCTGTACGCTAGTTAGACTTGGTATACGGGAAAGGTACCGATACCACTCCTTACGGTATACGGGAAGGTGCGCTTATACCACTCCAGCTAGCTATTGCACGCAGAGGCGAAGATTATATTCCTCGTGTCACCTATTTTCCTATACTGATTTATATACTCTTGAGTGATTAACGTTATAAAGATAATAAACCGGGTAAATGTTTGATATCATGTTGATGTGTTATCGTTTTTATGATGTGTGGTTGTGCTCTTGCCTATCTTATATTTGTGTATGGTTAGCTAACGGTTTTATACCGTGTTGTAGATCCTTTGCAAGTTAGGAGAACTGCAGAGTCATCCGGAAGGGTGATCTGTTGAGGGTTCCGTACACAGGGCGTACTCATGGGTTTTGGGTTATTTATATTGTACGGATTTATGTTTGACTTTTGTACTCAACAGTACTGTGTATTACCTTTTGATCAGTATATATATATACATCAGTTTTATGTTTTGTTTTAATCTATCAGTGCCTTGTTGTAAGATTCAGTGAAGTTGTTGTCAGGCTAGGGCCAGGATCCATTGTGAGATCCTAGCCCAGTAGCACTCCGAGTCCTACGGATTTTGGGGTGTTACAGTTATGCTGGGATGAGCAGAGCAATGTTAGTGGTTGGACACCTGATCAGATTCAGGATGATGTGGCTCAAGTAGCACTGATTAGAGAGAGGATGCGGACTGCACAGAGCCGTCAGAAGTATTATGCAGATAGGAGGCGTAGACCTCTAGAGTTCAGAGTAGGAGCCCATATGTGGCTGAGAGTGTCTCCGACACGAAGTGTTAGACGTTTTGGCATTAAGGGGAAGTTGAGCCCCGATATGTCGGACCGTTCGAGATTCTGGATCGGGTTGGAAGCGCAGCATACAGGTTGATTTTGCCTCCGAGATTAGAGGGTGTTCACCCTGTATTTCACGTGTCTCAGTTGAGGGAGTATATACTAGATCCGAGACATATTGTGAGTTATGATGATTTGGTGGTCGATCCGGACCACACCTTTATTGAGCATCCGATTGCAGTTCTAGAACGATATATGAGACGCCTGCGTTCGAAGGACATTCTTATGCTGAGGATACAGTGGTCAAGACGAGGACCTGATGAGGCTACCTGGGAAACTAATGATAGTTTTAAGAGGAACTATCCCGAGTTGTATGCCGAGATAGATGTACCAGTAGGATCGACGAGTAAATACTAGTACTATTTTGGTGATGTTATGCTTGTGTGCTTATGCGTTATGATGTGTTTATTTTTCGTACCAGCTATGATGTGATATGTGATCTTAGTAGATCTTGTTGTGCTAGTATGACTGATATTTATAGCTGGAGATGGCTCTTTCCTCCATGCTATTGTGATACGATTAGGATCTAGCTGGAGATGGTTATTCCTCCATGCTATTTTGATGGACAAAGTATTGCTGGAGATGTTCTTCCTCCATGCCCTTCTGTTATGGTGATGATGATACGGCTAGAGATGTTTTTCCTATATGCCGTGTGATATGATTATAGTTTGGCTAGATATGGTTTACCTCTATGCCCTGAATAGTATAGTGATCTTATGGCTGAAGATGATGAGTTCCTCCATGTTTGTGCTTTAGGTTATAGAGTGAGATAGGTTGATACCATGTGTGCGGAGATGTGATACCTCCGATAGATAGAGAGAGAGAGTTGTACCTCGGCTTGTGAGTCCGAGTGGTTTGAGGATTTTACAAGTTTCGGGATGAAACTTGTTTTTAGGGGGTGAGGTGTAAGAGCCTTAGTCCTTGGAGCCATTTTTGGCCTTAGCCGCCTCTGTGGGTTTAGGGAGCCGCCCCTGCGACTCGTGATGCTTTCCGCCCCTGTGGCTCAAGGAACCGCCCCTCCGGTTTCCTGCGACTGCAGCCGACATTGTTGAATCTTGACTCGTGCTTTACTCTTCTTGCCTCTTAACCTTTCCTTACCTTAGGATGAAGGGTTTCTTCATTCTTCATCTTCCCAGCTGCCTTCAAGTCCTTCTTCCTCCTTCTTTCTGCTTTGATCTCTTCTTGAGTGTTTCTTTGAGTTTTTTTATGGATGAGCTTGGGAGCCAGCTGAAGGAGTTGCGTTGATCTTCCTTGCAGCCTAGGACCACAAGTGTGGTATGTCTTCTTTTTCTTCTCTTCTTCCTTTCTAGGTTTTCCTTTGCCTAGCTTAGGATTAGATACTTGTAAGGTGTATGTTGATGTTAGATTGTGTATGTATATGATTGTATGTGGCTTTGGAATGGTGAAGACGTGATTTGATCACGTGAAGAGCCGAAGAGGAACCGCGGGATCACTCTCTGCATTGTCGCCGCCCCGCGGTCCAACAAAGCCGCCCCTGCGGGAGCCTTGTCAACGCACCCGCACCCGGAAGCTGCCGCCCCCGCGGCCACGGTCCCAGCGCCTGCGGCTCCTGTCACCGCGCCTGCGGCCGAGCCTTGCCGCGCCCGCGGTTTGCCTTGTTCTACTCCTGCGTCCCTTTTGTCATGCAGGTGCGTCTTATCCCGGTTCTACCTAGAGTAAGGTAGATCCTTTCTTTTCCTAGTATGAGCGGGTTAGTAGCATGCTAGGTATGTGTATGAGGTTAGAATGATGATGAGTATGATATAGAGATATGCCGGTTATGGCTTTGTGGATTATGAGTTAGGATATGATCCATATGGATCCCTAGGGTCTAGGTGTGACCCTTTGATGGATATGAGTTGATATATTGTTATGCCTTGTTATTAGGCAATGTTGGTCTCCAGAGTTGGAGCTGATCGGGTTTGAGACTACTTCTGAGATTGAAGCAAGTCCATAGGACTTACTTAACTACCATCTTTATATTGGATGTGTGCATGAGTGGTGTGTGTGTTATCTGCTTTATAGCATGCGTTATGATTATTACCGACCTATGGTCTAGTGACTGCCCATTGTAGGGCCGTGACAACTTGTCCTTTCATCCCACTGGGAGTCTGGAGGTTCTCTGCGGGCAGGTCAGACTTGGATTGTGGGGCGGTCTTTCTCCACTCCCATAGGGTATACGGGGACGGTGACCGTATCACCACTCCAGCTAGCACTATTCCCCAGAGGCGAGGATTATATATATTCCTCGTGTCACATATGTTCATATACAATATTTATACGATTTGAGTGTTGGACATTATAAAGATAATTAACCGGGTAAATGTGTGATAATGATGATGTGTTTATCATTTCTGACGTGTGATTGTGCTCTTGCATCTCTATATATATGTGTATGGTTAGCTAACGGTTTTATACCGTGTTGTAGATCCTTTGCAGGTTAGGAGAGCTGCAGAGTGATCCAGAATGGGTGATCCGCTGAGGACTCCGTACACTGAGGTGTTATCGTGGGATATGGGACATTTCATATGTACAGTTTATGTTTACTTTTGTACTCAGCGGTACTTTTGTATTACCTTTTGATATATATATATATATATATATATATATATATATATATATATATATATATATATATATATGTATATATATATATATATATATATATGTATATATATATTTATATATATATATATATGTATATATATATTATCAGTTTTATGTTTTGGTTTTAATCTATTTGTGCCTTGTTGTAAGATCCAGTGAACTTGTTGTCAAGCTAGGGTCAGGATCCATTGTGAGATCCTAGCCCAGTAGCACCTCGAGTCCTACGGATTTGGGGTGGTACACACCCGACGGGTTGCCTACGTACCTTCCCTAGGAAGGATCAAGCCTTACGTAGTTCAATTGAATATTTTTCCAAACTTAGATTTACGTGCATCATAGAACAGTACCAAATTGAACTTTTAGGACAGGGTCATCATAATCCGCACCAACTATGACTTGTATTTCTCAACTTTTTACGCATCACCGGAATCACTTGGACCCACCTTCTATGAAGGATTTTCCAAATTATCCGCCTATCATTTGCATACGAGAATTTATGCGGTCGGTCTCTTTTTCTTCTTTTGTTTGGGGTATGATGTATGACTGAACTCGGCGAGTTTCCTACGTATCCGTTTCGACGGAATCAAGTCAAACGTAGTTCTCAATCCTTTTTAATTTGGGCGCTCAACTCCTTCTCTTTCTTTTATTCTCATTTGGCTTCACCAGCTTTATTCTTTGATATTTGTAACAAAGTTGACCCTCGCGTTCTCCGCTTTAATTTTGCTAGGACTTTTTCTTAATCCTTGTGGATTTGTGTTGTTACAATGGATCATTTGAACTCCGATTGTAAATTGACAGCTTTTGTGTAACCATTTTTCCATTTAATCTTGATCTCTCGATGAGTCTTTATTTCTGACTCGATCCACTGAGAGATTAGAACTTAGGTCTTTGTTTTCGACTCAATCCGTTGAGCGACTACAACTTATGGCTTTGTTTTTGACTCAGTGGAATACAAATATAAGGGATGTTTAACAAGATACAGAGAATATTAACATGGATCGTCTCAATTTTGAATAAGTGAAACACCTTTCTTTTAAGGTCTTATCATCCTATCAAAACTCGCATATTTCTTCTTGTTCTATGAGGCTTTAGATAAACAAAGAATTATTCTCAACCTATCTTTCACTTGTTATATCTATCGGCTTTGTGCTTGTATTTGCTATTCTTCATTTTTTGAGCGTATGGAAACTCCGTCTTCAACACCGCCACAATGTTATCGATACTACTACTATAATCGTCTTTCTTCGTTGCTCCTTACTTATTGCATGCTTCTAGCCCGTGTGTGTGATGTGTTAAGGAGAGAGAGAGAGAGGTAACATGCATCTTTGTCGCCTTGGTGACGAATGAACACCTACTTCACATATATTTTCACAACCTTCCGGTTGATTGTATCGCTTATGATTTTTGTGCTCTCCGGTAGAAATTACTGACTCCATTTGAGGTCGATTGAATCACGGGTAGGGTCGTAGCGGTCTTGTTTGAATTTGATATTGAAATTTACCTTCTACTCAATGATCGTCCTAATCTTGATTTGTTTAGAAATCTTTACCTCCACGGTATGCTTTATCTACCGAATTTTGAGCTTTTGGAAATAAATATCATTGTATTTGTTACTTCTCTTCTCTTTGATCATCTTGAACTCCTAGAGCCCTAGCCAACTTTTTATCCAACGATGGAGTTTGGTGTGGACGACTTTTTTTGAACCAACTATAATATTGGCATGTATATCTACTCAATCGTCTACAAGTGATGGTTATCAAATGGGTCGTCGAGCTTGAACTGATCGAAATTATTTCTTCTTTGAACTTTTGGTATATGTCATCGACTTCATTTGTAATCGAGCGAAGCATGACTTGGGGCGTATTGTATTTACTCGAATGGATTTAATCTTTCGTGTGACCTCTTGATGCTTGGAACCTTGGTTTTGGTAGTTTTTGGTGTAGTAGACGGGCACTCTTGAACATGACCAACCGAAATATGTATGGTGGGTTAAATCTTCACATATATGATAAACTATCTTTGGCTTTAAGATTGTTTAAATGGTGTTGACAAAACTATTCCTTCAATTTCCGGACATCCCTTCTTGTTTTTTTAGTCTTCTCTTCTCTCTACTTGTCTTCGTTACTTGCAAATATCATTGAATGGCTTCTTCTTCTTCTTCTTCTTCTTCTTCTTCTTTAACCCTCTTGGATTTGTGCTTGCATATTTACTTCCCTTTTTTGGACTCCACGAGCTTATGTCAGTTGAAGATACCATTCTCATTTGACCCGACACTTATGGATTTTATAGCGGTGAAAGTTAACCGTCTTCCATCCGATTATATATGAGTCTTCATCTCCTGCACAATATTATATGATAAAAACTAGCTTATTTTTCGTGCCAAGCACGGATTTGGTTTAAACTAATCTATTATATTTATGATCCAAGCTATTGTCATAATAAAGAAAAAAACTTAATTATTAATATATAAAAAAACATTAAGTTAGTAGAGTGAAATGAACAATATGTTCATCTTTATATATAACAATATTAAGTTTTATAAACAAAATTATGATAAAAAGAGTTTTTTTATATAAAAATCATAAGTGGTAAATATGGTATAGTTATGAGCATATGGCATCAATATATATGATTCTCCGTAATTTCCGTATATGATTCTCCGTAACTTCCATCTTGTGTAGAAAACTTTTTTTTCTAATATTATTTTATAATATTCCGAATCTTAAATTAGGACATATAGTACATATCAATATCTTCTTTAATATGCATAATATTTTTTTGTGAAATTAAAATAATTAGGTGGCATAACCTCAAGAAGACATGTGGCATAACCTCAAGAAGACATGTGACAAAAATGTGAGGTGGCTTAATGTAAAAATAATATGTAGCGAATTTAATGTGACGATGACATGTGGCGATATTCACTTTTGCTATATAGCTTTAGTATTATATAATACGTTACCAAATGAAGAGAGAATATACCGACTATGATCCCGGCTCCTCTTGCTTTTTTTGAATGACGGAGTTTTGCTTGACTTTTATACTAGTCGACACTTTAATTCTTTGACCTTTTGAGATCTTTTTCCTTTCTTGAACTTCTTGCAAATTGGAGACCTCCTTCCTTTTTAGCATCATTTTTGTTTAACTAGATTTGCCCTTTTTCTTCAACTTGTTTTGTGGTCACTTCGTGAGACTTTCTTCTTCTCTACTCAGTGTAGGACATCCGAGACATAACTTCCCCATCTTTGATTTTTCATATCACAAATGTATACACACAACAACTTCCTCCTCAAATTGTACTTTCTTTATGTTCAGATTAGGAAAGATAAAGTTAACATAGCCGCTTTTGATCGACTCTTGTGCATTCCTTCGCCTTACATTCCCCTCAGTTGTCTTATTTGCAAATTATGAGACTTGCCGTCTTTGTTTTAGGTTTTTATGCTTTACGATCAAAATGTCGCCGATTCCTTTGGGCTTGATGCAACGTTGTATAGATATTGTAGCAACAGATATAGTCTTCATCTGCATAAAGCATGGGAAAAAAACGTACAAGATAGATAAAGCAAGAAAGAGGGATAATTTAAACCGTATCGGAATTGATCATCTCGGTGATGCATAGTTCCGATCCCCTCCTTAACTGTGCACATGGGTTCTTTTTTTCTTTTCTTAACTGTGAGGTTTTGAGAAATGGCGGACTCGTTCCCTAACACCATTGGCGAAGAACTCTCTACCGGTCCACCTCTTTTTTTTCTTATGATCTTTTGCATGAAAGTATAAATCACCCTCTATGCATGGAGGGTTATGACTTATGACCGCACGAACAATTCACTTGCATGTCTCCATTCACGCATCAACTTCTTTGTAACCATTGGGCATTCTTCATTTAAAGCTTTTCTTCTCCGCCGTCTTGTAGCAATGAATTAAAATATTATTTTTTTAGGTTAAGGAAAACCTCAAGGCTTGTTGCCTTCGAGATCCCCTTCTGTATATATTTGTTGAGCTTGAGGAAAGACTTTTTAAGCCCCCACCACATATTCCTTCTTTATATTGCTGGAATCTTCAATATAGAGAAATGTTTGAGCTTCGGCCTTTTTACCCATTTCCCACAGAAGGCAGAAGGTTGTGTCTTGACAGCATCATTGCCATCATAAGTCAGCCCTTAAGGACACATACTTCCAACAAAGATGAAAGGACAAATCCCTTCTAACTCTACAACTTTCTCTTATTTTAAGCTCCCACGTCGTAGTAGCCGAATCAACACTTGGCTCCATATTTGCAAGAGCTAACATATCCGCTCTTGGCAACCTCCGGGCAAAGACTCAATATAGCATTACGCTCCTCGCTACACTCTCGTTTCCGCTGACACTTGGACTTCTTCTCCTTGACAAGCTTGGACGAGTTTGAGGACTTATATCTATCGGAAACAACTTCCTCCTTAGTAGCGGCGGAAGAGGGGCGAGGTGGAGGAGGACGGAGAAAATATCTTTTGACAGGAGTAATGACTCGCGCCACCAACTCCTCTACGGACATCGTCGGCATATCTTCCGAAGGAAGGTAAAGAGTAAGTGGAGATGATTGTTCTTCGACTGACTACTAGTTCTGGTGGCGGAGGTTCGACCATGGTGGAAAGCTGAAAGTACAGAGTGGGAGGTTTACATTTGTTTGTGTATTTTATTTTTTTTGTTGTATGGTCTGTACGTGTATATATAGAAGGATTTGAAATGGCAATTGTGAATGGGAGCTTTTAATGGTGGGCAATTAATGAAACTAAAATCACTTAATTACCTATTTGACTGTTTACTTCCGTCTAGGCGTCTACCTCCCCCTAATATGTTTTAGGAGTTAAAATCACATTAATTCTGACGGTTATATAAATGGCATAATTTCTTTGACCATATAAATAAATACTTAATTTTTAAATAGGTAATTAATCATTAGTCATTACCCACTAATATTCCCCTTTTTTACTCTTTTCCTTTGACCTCACGTAACAAACTATTTGAATGCTCAACTTTGACGAGAGCATAGAAGGACGACATGATTTAATGAAATTAAACCTAATCCCTTCAACTTTAGCCATAAAACATTAAAGGACCATTTCAATAGAAAATTACACTAATTTGCCCACGAACTAACATTTATTTAAAAGTGGAATGTTTTGGGTTAATTTTCTAGAAATATTTAGACTCTATTTTTATCTTTTTAAGTCGTAGGTACAAATTGCATCCGACTTAAATTTAGTTTCAAGTCAAATCGCAAACAATTAAAATGCATGAAAATTTACCCGTCAACGTCTATAAAATGCTACATGACCAAAAAAACTCCTTACTCATTTGATAGAGGAAGGGGGAGGAAGTTTCTCGATAAGTTATTTTGCCTTGTCAACTTCGATTTGCCTTTGGATATTAAATGTCCTAGAACAATTCCTTCATTAATCATGAAATGACATTTTTCCCAACTTAACATAAGATTGGACTCAATGCATCGATCAAGCACTCGAGTGGGTTCTCAAGGCATTCATCGAAAGATCCTCAGTAAACGGAGAAATTGTCCATAAAGACCTACACAATATCCTCTATCAAGTCTGAGAAGATTGCCATCATGCATATCTGGAAAGTGGCGGGAGGTTGCACAACGCGAAGGGCATCCTTCGGTAGGCTAATGTTCCGTTTGGGCTTGTAAAGGTGATCTTCTCTTAATCATTTGGATGGATAGGAATCTGAAAGAAACCATTATACCCGTCAAGACAACAAAAATGGAAATGTTTAGCTAACCTTTCATGTATATGGTTGATGAATGGAAACGGGAAATGATCATTTATTGACACTTTATTCAAACTTCTAGAGTCAATGCACATCCTCCATCCAGTGACAGTTCTTTGCGGAATGAGATCGTTCATATCGTTCTTGACGACATTCATTCTACCCTTCTAAGGTCAAACGTGCATAGGACTAACCCACTGGCTATCTGAGATGGGATAGATTATCCCAACATCTAGTATCTTGAAGATTTTCTTTTTTAACCACTTCATTTCTAGGTGTGTTGAGTCTTATTTGTGCTTCCCTCGAAGGTTTGACATCTTCTTCTAGAGGAAACTTATGCATGCATAAGGAGGGACTTATTCCTGTAAGATCATCAATAGAATACCCATGGATTTTCGGTAGGACGTTAGTACTTTAAGGAGGCTCTCAGTCTCCTTTTTGGACAATACAGAACTAACGATAACCGGAATGGTTGAGTTGGGACCGAGAAATTCATACCCGAGAGTTATAGAAAGAGGCTTTAGCTCAAGATTTGGTGGGACGGACGGAATCTTAAGAGGTTCCTTTAATCAACGGCGTGCTGAGCTTGCCGGAGTGAATGTTCTTGCCAAATCTAGTTTGCATAGCTAATTTGTCGGCAAATCATGACTTTCAAAGGGGCTTGAAGGTTGTTGTCGAATCTTCTCTAGATTACAAGAGAGAACACCGAGGGGGAGGGAGGGGGGGTGCTAAATTTTCGTCTTCATTAGGGTCTTGCACATTTTTAGACAAACAGACATGCAAGGGATCATCAATGATCATGGTGTGCATACATTATTCCACAGCGAGGTATACTTCATCATGAAGTTTACTTCGTCGTTCACGGATGGTTGCTTGATAGCCGTTGAAAGATTTTATTCAATTGTTTTGTCTCAATAACGAAATATCATGATTCCACTGCGAACGTCTATAAGTGCACCTGCAATAGCTAGAAAAGGTCTATGAAGGATAACATTTATAAAAGAAACATTGACATCTATAACAACAAAATCAAACGGAACATAGAAACCGTTAAGATGTACTTGTACATAAGTTATCATACCAACAAGTTTAATTGTAGTTCTATAAGCCATTACAAGAGTGAATTTAACAGGTTGAATGTCTTTAGGTTTAGTTTCTTGCACAGATCCAGCGGAATAATATTTACACTAGATCCAAGATCGCAAAGACAATCGTAAGGTCATCCTTCAATGTTAAGCGGAATGTAGAAGTTTCCAAGATCGCCGCGTTTCTCGGGAATTTGATCAACGAGTAGTGCATTGCATTTCTTTGTGAAAGGTATCGCCTCCTTGATTTTGGCAAGCTCCTTGTTAAACAAAATGTCATTCGTGAACTTGGCATAAGTGGGCATTTGTGACTGCATCGGCAACTAATAATTTTCACATAATTTATTCATTAACTTAAGAAATTTCCCAAATAGTGCATCAAGGATTGTTTTGTTCCTCTTTTAGGGGAACGGAAGTGGTGGTTTGTATGGAGGTGGAGGAATATAGGGTGGTTTCTTCTCTTCTGTTTTCACCTCGGATCTTTGAGTAATTGAAGATGAATCAAGAACAGTTACATATGGCTCTATTGTTACCGTCTTTGTTGCTTGGCATCTTTCTCGGTCTCCGAAGCTCGTATGGTTTACTTAAATATTTCTACCATGACTTCTACTACCTTTAATCTTTCCTTCTTGGCTTGGAGAATTTCAACAAATTCTTATGCGCTGGTTTTTAGAGGAGATAAATTTTATGTACATATCTCGACATTCTTTTACCTCTTCGATTTTCTTTTTTATTGGATATGTCTCCTCAAAACGAGTTGTCTCTTCTAGATATTTCCACTCTTCATCGATTGGTAAAAAATGGAATCGATGACGATTTTCAATGTCCACCATCTCGCAAGTTTTGCTGTTAAGAGCACCGTAAAATGTGTCCAACAAAACATGATTTAGATATCCATGGGGTGGACAAATATTCAACAGGTCGGTGAATCTTTTTCAAGCATCATGAAGACTCTCTCCATCTGGCATTTCGAGTTTGAAATGTCTCTTATGTACTGCCTCGTCCTATCAGGTGGAAAGAAAGTAAAAAAAAAAAATTGCGGTAAAACTTTCCCAAGAAGAATACTCACCTACTGGTTCTTTGAAAAACCAATCTCTAGCTTTTGCATCTAAGAAGCAAATGAATGCTCGCATGCTTATAGCGTCCCCGGATAAATTTTTCCGAGTAAGATTACTATTAGTAGGACGTTGTGATATAGCTTTTCTCTTGGGCACAAGTGCATGCAGTTCGTTTTTGTGGTGGCTTTCAGCTATCCGAATAGTATTCATGTTTTATAATTTATTAAAAAATCGAAATTAATTAATAATAACAGAGTGTTTTTTTTATTAAAAAAAATATTTGTAGATACTTTGAAGGATAAAATTAAAAAAAATCAATTTCATATTGAAGAGTAAAATTGGAAACAACAATTTAAATGTACCCATAAAACTCCTGAAAGCTATACGAATAAGCTTCTCAAATCTTGAAGAAATTTTTTTTTTAAAAGGGTAAATTTGAGCCCAACAATATTCACATGGGCCTAGCATTTACCAACAATATTTAAGACAGATGGAGAAATACCGTTACACAAACATAGTACTTGCAACCGAACATTCTTACCTTGTTCCTCCTAAATCGTACTTCCCCGTTTACCATCACTAGATCATATCACACAAACATAACACGTGCAACCAGAAAATTAGTCAAAGTATATACTCCTTACCAGTTCGAGTCAATTGGGTTGCGAGAACCTACGACCCATAAACTCAGACCTTGACTTTGAGGAAAAAAAGAAACATAATACCTTTTATGGAGATGCTACATAGTAGAAAAACGAATTTTTGTCACAAATCAAGAGCACAAGAGATTAAAACACCGGAAAAAAAAAGAAGAGAGTAAGTCGAATATCTTACCTCACATACTGGAGACGGTGAAGACGGTGTCAATCCATCCCAAGAAAGAAGGAGAGGGCTGAAGAAACCTACATCTTCTCACGAACATGAGCTTGCTTCTCTTTCCACTCATACTCTTTCCTGATCTTCTTCTTTCCCACTTCCACTAATTGTAATTTGCCAATTTTTAACTCTTGCAAACAAGATCAAGTACCAAATTATACAAGTAAGAAGCCAAGCATTCAACAACATCTGAACATCAAACTAACTCATTAAAAAGTAATAAGAACTGAAAACTTCACAACTTAAAAAATTGCACTATCAATCGTATCTGAATATATCAATAATCATGAAAGAGAATGGAAAATAAGAGAAGTATATTGCATTGACAAAGAACTTCTAAACCAGTTTCTTCATCTATATAACAATTGCCATTGATACTAAAAATTATTTAAATGATACCCTTATGGACGGATTGGCTACCGTGGGCCAAACCTTCTCATTTGATAACATTTGATATGTTAAACTCCTAGCTAGGAGTTGCGGTTGCACCCAATTTTTAGGTTTGTATGAACTTCCTACTATAGTTGCGTTTGATGTGCACAAAGTGTCAGTGTAATAAGCCAATGTGTTTTTTTTTTGCAATATTCTTTGATTTTCAACATCTTTTAGGAAATTATATGTGCAGAACTTAGTGTGTGTTTTGTGTAGGTAGGGGGTGAATAATTTTGTTCGGTTTGATGCGTCTTGAGATTACAATTCTTGACGCAAATTCTTCAACTAATGGAGTTCTATTTCTTCCCATAACGGCAAGTCCTAAGTTTGAATGATAGAAGAAAAAATTTAACACTTGTATAGTAATTGATTTAACTTCATCCCAAGTGAGCAAGAGCCAACCAAAATCGAATATAGCTTGTTTTCCGCGAACTCTTTGTTTGAATGTATTGACAGAACTCTATGGTTTTTATATTCTTTCCACCACGTCTTCTAGTATTAGTTGCTCATAGGCAATTTATCGAGTACTTGGTGAAATCTCAAATGACGTGGCTAAAGCATAAACTTTAATCCTTTGGAAGCTTTTAGATATTTCAATCATCCTAAACCCCATCAACATAATATCTAATTCAATATATTAGTACAATCTTTAATAAATTTAGAACGTTTAGGTCAACTTTCAAAAAAATGCAAAAAAATTAACAAAGAAGCAGTATGTGATGACATGATTTCCCCACGTACAGATAGATGATGAAATAAACATAACTAAAACTAAGAACCATTCGAAGATAATAGGACTTAAAATTGTATCGATTAACAATAAAACGTCAAGGAAAAACCCAAATTTAGTGGAGGTCATACCAAATGAAGATATACGGGGCATGGACTGATTGAAAGAGAAATGGATTTAAGAGGGAGCAAAGTAGATGAATGGAAACTACTAAGTGAAGGAGACACGGTACTTGAAGGAGGAAGGTAATAAATATCAAAGCCGATGAAGCAGGCAAGTGAGTTGGTGTTGGAAGAGATGAAGAGAAATTTGGTTATATGCTTGTAATTTTTAACCAATGAAAGGGTATAGATTGAAGTGTGTAGTGTTTTTAAGAGCACCCAGGCTTTTAATATATAGATATAGATATATAATACATAATACATAATAAGATAGAACCAAATCTCTCTACTTCTAACAACATGTTTGGTAACACGGTTTTATGGGATAGTTTAAGCTTTTGTGTAGATTAAACTTTTTAGATAATGTTCTTGAAAGATTTTATAAACTTTAATAAACTAATGAAAAATATAAATGAGTGTTAGATAAAGAGAGATTTTGGATAGATTTGAAGGATAAAATTACTAGAAAGATAGATTTTTAAATAATAAAAAAATTCAACCTCTACATTAAAAGGAATATTTTTCATTGGAATTAAGTATTCAATTATTTCATCTTAAAAAATACTTTTTTTATTTTTATTTTTTTGCCTTCTTAATGTTTTCTCATAATCATTTGATTCTAAATAAGTGAAAAACTTCGATTATCCATATGTAAAAACCCCTTGATCTTATACTCCCCAAAACAATGGGCAGTTGGAATACTACGGTTTGTTTCTTCTATATCTTATATATATAAAAGGGTTTTTTCTCTTGGTGCACTCAAGATTTGAATTTTTTCTCTTGTTATCCACTAAATTTTAATATTCCTCTTGAAACTCTCATGTTCCATTTGTTTCCTCTTTATATTAAAATTTATTATAAAATAATTTTAGAAATCACAAAAATAAATTTAAAATTAATTATGATCTTGTTAACTTTAAACTAATAAATTTATAATTGAAGTATTTTTTATATAATTTTAATTAAAAAAAGTAAATTAAAGATCATTTTTTATTTTTTGAAATAAAGTAAAAAAAAATTATTTTCGATTTAAAATAAAATATATAAAATTAAATTTAAAATAATATGTTTTTTTAAGTTTTTTTCTAAAAGTCTAGAAATTTAAAAATATAGTAAATAGAAGTTAATTTTCTATAATTTATTTTAATTCGAAAATAAAATTATTATTTTTATGTTTAATGTTTATTTTTTATAGTTTATAATATACTTTTTCAAACTCTTAAATTTTAAAAAAAAACATATTTTTTATAAAAAAAATTCAAATTAAAGTAAATTATATAAAATAAATAAATAAATAAATAAAAAATACTATATTTTTTGAAATTATAGACTCATAAAAAAAATTTAAAATTGTTTAATTTAAATTTATATATTTTATATAAATCAAAAATAAATAAAAATATATTTTAATCGTAATTCAAAAAAGAAAAATCATCTTTAATTTGAAAAATTAAAATTATATATAAAAACTAATTTATTATAAATTTATTAGTTTTAAATTTAATGAAGTCATAATTAATTTTAAATTTATTTTTATGATTTTTTTTATTATTTTATAATAAATTTTTAATATAATATATGAAGAATGGGTATAAAGAGGAAACAACTAAAATCTTGAGGTTAGTTGTTCTTTACAACACTATAAAATGGCAATAAAGTTTCATACATATGAAATAAATATATTATCATTTCGTAAATATAGAAGCATAATAATAATATTTTACTCAAAACATGTAAATATACCCACATAATAAACGGGTTATAAACTTGTTGAAGAGTAGAATCGAAAACAAAATTTTAATTCTCGAAAAAAAAAAACTTTTGAAAGGGTTCATTTGAGAACAAAAATGTTTACATGGGCCTAACATTTACCAACACCATTTAAGACAGATGGAGAAATACCGTTACACAATAACACGTGCAAGCAAACAATCTCACCTTGTTCCTCCAAAATCGTACTTCTTCGTTTACCATCACTAGATCAGATCACAACTTCACAGTCAATCAAACAAAACAAAACCACAATGCGAGAAATCAAGCTAACATTGATAATACTCATATCCCTAGGGACGATTCTAACACAATGCATGTCCGAGATAAAGACAACAAAGATCCAAGACGACGCACGACCAATGATCCTATTCGAGCGATTCGGGTTCGGGCACGAGGGTCACGTAAGAGTAGGCGTCCGGAACATCTCATGGAGATCAAAGCACCAAAACGCGAAACTCGACCCATCCTCAATGGGATTCTTCCTCGTACGCGAGGCATCGTTTCCTCGTATTCTAAACGAATCCGAACACGTCGAAAGCTTCTGCGTGCTATCGAGCCGATACGTGAAACTGATATTGCGGCTCGACGGCTACAATGGGTCGGCTGCAGTGGACGAGCCGGATGAGTATAGTCTTGTGTTCGGAAACTGTCAGCCGGAGTTTGAGGTTTCGATGATTGTGAGGACGGAGATGTATAACGTTAGGGATGGGGGTGTTAAGGATTTTTTGCCGGCGGGGCAGACGCAGTTGCCGAGGGTGTATTTTTGGATGTTTGTTGTGTATGCGGTGTTCTTGGGGTTGTGGGTTTGGGTGTGTGTGAGGCATATAACTTCGGTTGATAGGATTCATATTGTCATGGGAGCTTTGTTGCTCTTTAAGGCTCTTAAGTTGCTGTCTGCTGCCGAGGATAAGGTCTACGTTAGAACTACAGGTACGTGTTCATCAATATTTTGATCGTTTTTATATCAATTTTTTTGAAAACAAACCCTCGTAATATTAGATCACATCCATAACTGCCAAACTTAACAAGTCCGTAGAAATAACATGCTCAAACAATTGCTCAACCCCATTACTAGGTTTATAGTGAGCAAGCTTATGAGTGATTTTATTCACCCTATACGATTGTTATATATATAGGGTTTGGTTTAGGTTAAAAGTAAAAAAAAAAAAAAAAAAAAAAAAGATCCACAATCTTCTGATCAAATCGAAGTAATAAGTGTTCAAGTATAATATGTATCTGTTTGTTCAATTATTTTTGAAATTGTATTCTTCATATGGATGTATTCTGGCGAAAACGAGTCCGTAAGTGAGAAATAAGAACAAATATAAAACGTTTATTTCAATCCAGATCCACTTCCTAAATTCATGGCGCGTATAGACATGTGCCTATTATGAGGCGCATATATGTATCGTTTATATGCGCGTCTCGATTCATGTCGCATATTAGCCATGTGCTTATTATGAGGCGCATATATGAGCTGCTTATATATAGGTCTCGGACGGATGCACCTTGGGAGCCACACATACGTACACCTTACACATAAGTGCCTTGTGAGCCGCATACATGTGCACCTCGCACATATTTGGCTTATGAGCAGCATATGTGCAGCTTATGAGCAGTTCGAGATCTGACGCATTCCCACAGCTGTAATCGTTCTTATTTATCATGTGAATAATCGATCTTATTCGATCATATATATACATATGTGGTGTAATAATAGGAACTCCACACGGATGGGACGTGCCGTTCTACATATTCGGGTTCTTAAAAGGCATAATGCTGTTCACCGTCATCGTACTCATCGGCACCGGCTGGTCCTTCCTAAAACCCTACCTCCAAGACCGTGAAAAGAAGGTGCTAATGACGATAATACCCTTACAAGTCCTAGAAAACGTAGCTTCCGTAATCATCGGAGAGACAGGCCCAGCCACCAAGGACTGGATGACATGGAACCAAATCTTCCTCCTAGTTGACGTGGCCTGTTGCGCAGCCGTCTTCTTCCCGATCGCGTGGTCGATCCGGAGCCTCAGAGAGGCTTCGAAATCCGACGGCAAGGCGGCAAGGAACCTCCAAAAACTCCTTCTATTCAAACAATTCTACATGGTGGTTGTGGGTTACTTGTATTTCACTAGGATAGTCATCCCGGCAATTGCCGCTATTGTCACGTATCGCTACGAGTGGGTCATGACCACCGCGGCTGAGGCCGCAAGCCTCGCCTTTTACGGGTTTATTTTCTATAATTTTCAGCCGGTTGAGAGGAATCCTTATTTGCGGATGGCGGATGAAGCGGAGGAGGAGGCTGCTGGTATTGCCCTGCAAGATGATCAATCTTTTCAACTTTAACATCACTTATTCTATATGTTTTTCATACGGGTTCATCTTTTATGTTGGTTATTTCTATTTTAGTGCCTCCTTAATACTATTGTAACAATCACTTTAGTTGTATTATGGACACGAGCACGTTAGACGTATACTTTTAATTATAATTATAAATGGATGACCAATGTACAATCATTACATAAGGCCTAAACTTAAAAAGAATTAAGGGGTTAGGTAAACATAATAAGTTAGTGACTAATATAAATAAAGGTATATAAGGTCAACGACTAATGTTAGTAATTTAGGGCATGTTCGGTATCCTGGGATTTTTCAGGAGCTTGCTTTTAGAATAGTTTTTAGGGGTCGTAAATTATGAAACCCTAAAGCTAATAATTATGGGTGAATATTTTATATAGTTTATTTAAATAATGAAATTTAAAAACTAGCTATTAACTTTTAGGTATTTTATTTCTAATCATTATATAAAAAATAAAATGAAAAAAAAAAAAGAGCGGTAAGACGGGGCAAGTGTTCTTCGGAATAACCGGGCGTAAAGGGAAAGGTGCGCAAACCAAGGTCATCGATGATGAAATCTCTCTTTTGTGTTCAAGGCCTCTCTTCTCAACGAAATCGCCGTTCCTACGAAAGTGAACACTACTATTTAAATCAACATGGCTAGGCTTAAGGACGAGTTATGTAAGTTCTTGTTAACGCATTCTTCTAATGTTAAGATGAAATTTCTGCTTCTAGATCGTAACAGAGCTACTTCTTTGTCATCTCTACTTTCCAATTCTACCAGATCTGGCAACGATTACTCTCATGCAGACAATGAAGCACTTGTCAACAACAAACCAAGGCTGGCAAGGTGCAAAGCGGAATTGGAGGAAGCGATAAAGTAGAAATTGGAAGCAAGAATGCATAAGTATTGACAATTGATAGCACTCTATATAGTGTCTTTTTTCCATCATTTTTATTCCATTTATTCCCTTTTTTTTTTTGGGACTAAATGACATGTATTATCGGTCTATTTTCTTTATATTAGTGTTTTGAAGACCTAACAGTTATTTTATGTAGTTACAAGCATTTCACGCTTTTGTGGAGTACAAATGATACACGTACATGTAGCAAAATGACCACAAACACATTAAGGATCTCCCGACAGTTTAAGAAGTCATGGTCATGACGGAAATCATTAATGTCCGAGAATGAAGTGAAAACATTGGAAAACGTGTAGAAGTGCTCGATCATGCTATAGGTCGCTCGACCTCCCCCTCCTTCCTTTTGCATGTGACATCAAAATGACCTCATATTGAAGAATTGAAACCATGGAGAAAATTTTGGACCAAACCCAACACTTTGTCCCATGAGGTCGCTCGATCTTCCTGCTCGACTAACTTGTTTCGACGTCTATTTGTTATTCTCTTATCCCTTTTGTTTGCGTGGACTACTGGTCCATCTAGTTGGACTTATTATACTTTTAGTTTCGTTCTTATCTTATTAGATTATAAGATCATGGTAGATCTAGGGTTTTAAGCTATACCCTGACCCTATAAATAAGGTGATTCAACCATTAGGTTAGACTCTCTTTCTTCTGCTTTTTCACGAGTTTCCATCGCCACTTTAATATAAAGTTTGATTGACTAGCTTCACTTTCGATCATCAATAAATCTTTAGAGTTTGTTTCCAGGTATGTATGGATAATTCTATCTTTTCTAGGGTTTGATCAACCTAAATACATTGACCTATGATGTAGGATAATTCTATCTTTCGAGCATGTCTCTCCGACACATCCCTATTTGTGTTTCAATCCAAGACTGACGTCATCTATATTCTTGTCAACATCAATGATCTTATTGTTACTAGCAACATTGTGTTAATCACTCATATGTCTTGTTGCAACTCTCAACAAGGCGTTCTTCTTTGAAGGAGCTTGGCTCGTTTCACTTCTTTATTGGTATTCATGTTGACCATGTCGGATCCTCTATGTGCTTACATTAGTCCAAGTTCATCAAAGACATCATTGTTCGTGCGAAGATGGAAGGTTGCAAGTTCATTCGGTCCCCAACAGAGTAAACCTCTCGCTTGACTCTTGATGGTGACCCAGTTGACAATCCTCGCCTATATCGTCAAATTGTTGTTGCCTTACAATATATCACAATCACTTGCCCGGACATCCCCTATGCCGTCAATCGTGTATGTCAATTTATGCACTTGCCTTGAACTCCTCATTAGCATGCCGTCAAACAATCATTTACTATCTTCAAGGTATTACTTCCTCTGGGCTCTCTATTTGTCCTTCCACTTCACCTCGACTTGGGACTTATAGTGACGTTGGGTGGGCCGTTTTCAAGACCGATTTTGTCACAATATGGCTTTTCTATTTACCTTCGCGATAACCTCATTAGTTGAACCTCAAGAAAATGTGTCATGTCCCGGTTGAGCTCCGAGGCAGAGTACAGGGTTATTGCCTAGGCCTATACCACCGTTGAGCTCATGTGGATTGTCCAACTCCTACGTGAGCTCGGTATTCCTGCATCATCTCCACCATTGCTCCTTTGCGACAATAAGGGAGCACAATTTCTTACCGTCAACCTCGTGGTTAGCTGATAGGTGATGAAATCACTATCAATTTAGGTAGTTTTTAGAGTCGTTTTTATGTTTTTTAGTCATATTATGTTACTAATGCCTTGATCCAGATAAAAGAGTCAAAATGAAGCAAAAGAAGGTATTAGCAACACTTGGGAGTTGAAGTGAGGAGACGAAGACAAGTTTATGGTACCTCACCGCCCCCGCGGAGTCACCGCGCCTGCGGTGACACCCTTGCCGAGCGCCGCAGCCAACGGCCTCACCTGCGCCGAACGAAGAATGTCACCGCCCCCGCAGCCGCCTCTGGCCGCCCCTGCGGTGACAACCCTGAAGACCCATGACAAGCGCCGCGGCCAGCACCTTTGCCCGCGGCCAAGAAGAGTCTGTCACCGCCCCCGCGGACGCCTTTGGCCCCCCCTGCGGTGACCCTTCCTGGAGAAGCGAAGACGGCGCCTCAGCGCCCTTGCCAGCGGCCTTGTGAAGACGAAGAATCCAGTGTCACCGCCCGCGCGGTGACTCTGGGCCGCGCCTGCGGATCTTCACTAGAAACGCCCGAAGTTAAAGAGTCAGACGTTTCAAAGAGCATTGAAGAACCCGCCCCTCGGGTGTGAAGAGCCGCCCCTGCGGCCAAGAAGAAGATGGAACGTTTTTGCCTAAACCGCGCCTGCGGCGCCCTTGGCCGCGGGTGCGGGTTAGCGTCAGAGGACTTTACTCGGCTGTTTTCGTCGACTTTAAGGCCTTAAGTGTGATTGTTTGCACAGACTTTAATCCATTCTTAATGGTGGCTGTTTGCACAACCTATTTACTCCTTTTTAATGCATTTTGTAGTATAAATAGAGCCCTTGGCTATAGCTATTTTCATCTCATTTTCCACCCAAAAACCTCTATTTTCTAGTGTCTTTTGTAATGAGTTTCTAAGCTCCCTTGGCTACATTGGGTTGATTGAAGCTACATTACTATTTGGTTGTAAGTTCTTCTAATATAAGTTCAAGTTCATTATCCTTTGTGTTATTTTCCTTGTTCTTTAACTTATGTTTGCATGTTTTTATCCACTTAGATTGATCACCTTAAGTGTACTAATTCATGTAAAATGCTAGGATTAATTGATTCCGGGTTTGGGTCCTTAATCTAGTAGCAAACCCATAGGTAAAAACTGGTTGCGATTATCTAAGGGAAAGGAAATAACTATAAAGAAAGATTTAAAGGGTTGTTTTATTCTTCTTTATATCTCTTTATCTTTATTAGAATGCTAACTTGTGGTTTAATCTTGTAGGTTTACGGATTAATAAACTAGTTAAGTTGTGTTAATGCCGGTTGGCTTAACACATATCTACGATCGAGATGAGAACATCGGTGAACAACTTATAAAAAGAATCAACCAAGTAGTGTGTATGCTAAGATCCAACCTAGTGTAGTTCTTTAAATCAACTTTTCACCAACTTTATAAGTGTCTTTGTCTTGTTTTATTTCAATCCAAATTCCCCCCCCCCCCCCATTTGTTACCAAATCAATATTTAAAATAATAAAAACTCGATAAACTCCCTTGGGTTCGACCCTTACTTAATCACTATACATTGGTTAGTATTAAATTCGGATTTAACTTGATAAGTTTATAATAACGACCTTAGGAAATACGCTTGTCATTAGCTCTCGCTCGAAACATATCCACCTTGATTATTTTGTTGTGCGGGAACAACTTGAGTTTAAGCAGCTTGAAGTTCGTCATGTCTCGCCTGAAGCTTAAATTGCATATATATATATATATATATATCAACCCGCTTGGCTCTACTCGATTATGTGCGTTAATTGCGGTCCAAGCTCCAAGTTCGCGACCGTCCTTATTCTTGCAGAGGTATTAGCGTGTATTAATTGCTTTCGTTATGTGTCTCTTGATATTAGTGTACATTAAAAGTTAGGTGTTATGAGTCTCTTTATTTACATATATTTAATGCTTATTTATATATATTTAATATTAATGTGTTTCTTAATTTACCCTTATAACTTGTATACATACGTCATTAATAACTACGAAAGTAATATTATTTTCATCGTCATCACCTTCTCTTCCAAACATACACAAAGGATAACAATGTTACATATATTACATAGTATCCATACATATCTAAACCGGCTAAAAAATGTCACATACCTAATCAAATATAAATCGATCAATATCTGTTAGAATTTAAAAAATTATAAAATGAATATGTGTATTATTATTAGTCGTATTGGATCAATCCAGTTGCCAACCTTAGTTGACCATCGCTATTGTGCACGTCTGTCGACTGGAAATTCTACTCCGATTTCAATCTGTAGGACCGGGTTAATATATCATTATAACATTTTAAAAAGTAAAATCTACGATATTTTTTTGTTGGATTTCATCTTTATCATAAATGATGATGTCATACGGTTGCTTGTGTTAAAATTATGTTGTTTTTTTTTTAAGAGGTACTCATGTAACTCGGTTCGATCGATTTAGTCGCTCTACGTCCTGATCGAGTAGTAAGTCGTGGCCCATTGCTGGGATATTCTTTAAGGGTCAGTTTTTCCATACATGCAATGAGGAGATTCGAACTCGAATATCAGACTAACCCCTTAAGGAGTCTAACACCATGTCCCACTAGACCAACCGAATATTGGTATATGTTGTTTATGTTGTTGACTATTCTTTGTGCACGCAGTAGTTGATATATCCAAACAAGTTAACTGCCAGCAAGCTAAACGGTTACGATGAATATTTATGAATTTTCGGTAGAGTTGGTACTCAAGTTGATCAACGAACTTAGAAGAGGTTTATATGTTTATGTTAGGTTTATTTAGGTCTAGTTGACTATGAGTTAAGCCTAAATTTAGGTTGAATATTGAATGTGGTTTATACTCCATTTGTTTAGAAAGCAAGTGAAAGAAACCATATGGCAATGCTACACTTTAAAAACTTTTATATATAGTAGGATTTTTTGAGTCTGGTATAAGTTGAAAAGACTGATTTTTCTATTGTTAATTAATTTTAGAATTAGACTTATAAGTTAAGTTTGGATCTAATATGTAAACTCTAATGTTGTCTAACATAACTAGACTGATTAGGAATGACTCGGGACATTATGTGGTCGGGTTCATGTTGAATATTGGTGTAGGTTCGGTTCTGCTCGCTAAACTCTGGAGTCTTTGTATGGGGTTATATCTTACTTGGAACAAGGGTATCCGACGTCTTGAGGTTGAGGTGGACTCATCACGGCTTTCTATCTGGTGAATCATGAAATCTCTTCCGTTCATCCTTTCTTTAGTCTGGTAACTCGTTGTCAAGGCTTCCTTCGTAGGAACTGGAAAATCCGATTCTGCCATGTCTTTAGAGAAGCAAACGCTGCAGCGGACCATCTTGAGTCTCTTTTCTTTAATGTTCCGATAGGTTATCATGTGTTTCATTGTCCTCCTGTTAGTTTATTTTCTTTTTTAAAGAACGATGTCCAGGGAGTGGTGACCCCTAGACTTGTCATTGTTTATCTTTTATTTTGTTTGTTGTTTAATTTCAATCGAATGAGAATTCGTTCTGCTCGTATTTTCAAAAAAAAAGGAAAAGAAAATTAGATTAACAAGGCTAGCCCAAAAGTATTTGAACCTCCATACAAAACGAAACAACTTAAAAGACCGGATTGAATTCGGTTGGAGTTGAAATTATAAATAAACTGTAAAATTTAAATTATCTATTAAGATAATCCATAAACTAGTGAATATCCTAATCTTTGGTAGTTCAATTTTAATTAATTTTAATATTTTTTATGAATAATAAATGTTAGTTGTTTATCATAGGAACCATACATTTACATTCTTATCGGATTAACACCAAAATTCCACACAAAAGCATAGTTTTTTTTTCAAGTAACATTACATGAGTAATAATAAAGCTTGTCTTCACACAAAAAATTATACACCGCGAGGAAAAATATCAAGACAAATGATGATTTTTGATATGAAAATTAAAAAAAAAAAAAAAAAAGAAGAAAAGAACCCTCACAATTCACAAGAGTCCTTCTCAAACGGAGTAATAACAGTGAGATCGTGATAACGCGTTTAAAATCCAAACAGTACGACGTCGATCAGACAGAAGGAGAAGCCAGACCACCGTTGCCTTCATGTCCCGTCAGAAACGAAGGCTTGATCGACATATCATCAGCTTCATGGTAGTAAGCAAAGCCACCGTGCCTAGTAACATCCATACCGGCCATCTCATCCTTGTCGGAAATCCTAAGCAGCTTCAGCTTATGCAACAAAAAGAAGAGTGGTGCCATCGTCACCGTCACCCACCCAAACACCACGCATATCTGCACCAGCTGCGCCGCTAGAAGCTTCCCTCCCCCGCCCATGAACAACCCGTAAGGCCTGTCGGCAGGTCCTCCGTAGACCTCCGCCACGTACTTTTTCGTCGCAAAGAGACCGGTGAAGATTATCCCCCACGCGCCGCACCCCGCGTGGAGTTGCGTCGCCTCCAGAGGGTCGTCGAAGTGGACCTTCTCCGCTAGACTGTACGTACCAAAGACATTCATATATGAGTATTTTTCTACTAACTATTCAATCGTGTAAAAGTATTAAAAAAAATAATTATTATTAATTTTAAATTTTGTTTTAAGAATTTTTTATTTAAAGAAAATAAAATAAAAGGTAAAATAATACCTCGAGTTAAATTTCAAACGGTATCTCATACTTTTGACTTTTTCAGATTATGTATAGTGGTTATTCAATTTTCGAATAATATTTCTAAATTTTACACTGTAAGCTCTTTGACCATTCATAAGTTAACATTTATAACATTTTAATGGAATAAAAGAGAAGTCAATCAAGAAATTGACAATAACTTTAAAATGACTATTAGTAATAATTAGTAATAATAGTTATCTTTCTCTCCTCAAAATGTTAACTTATTGACACTAGAACGGTATAATCTCAAAAAAGGCTCGAAACAAGGCTAAAACTCAGGGTCATTATCTAAAAATAAATAAACATTTGGGTATAATATGAAAAACTTAAAAGTAAACGTGTATCATTCGAAAAAACTCAAAATGATAAATAGGATTTTAAATCTTGGCCGTCTGCATTTTTAAAAATAAATAAAATAAAATATGAGTTTGTGTGTTATTGAGTCGAATAACACATTTTATTGGACGGGTCTGCGTAGGTCATATATACCTGTTAAGGCCAATGAGGACCCAAGAGGCAACGAAGCCGCAGACGATAGCAGCCCAGGGCTCAACCACAGAGCAGCCAGAGGTGATAGCAGCAAACCCTCCTAGGAGACCATTACAGACGTCGGTAACAGCCCAGTGACCCGCAAGGAGTCTCTTACCGAAGAGGGTAGTGAGAGCAGCAGTCGAGCCGGACAATGTGGTTGTGACAGCTGTCCTTCCAATAGCACTCCATTGACCGAAATACCCTCCAGTGGTGCCGTAGGGTTTAAGTATGGTAATGAAGGAGCCAGGGTTAAATCCGTACCATCCGAACCAAAGAAGGAAAGTCCCCAGGACAACGAGGGAGGCGCTGTGCCCCCGCAGGGCTATGGCCCTACCTTCGCGGTCGAAACGTCCCACGCGTGGGCCCTCTATCAAGGCACCCCATAGCCCCGCCACGCCGCCCACCATGTGGACCACACCGGAGCCAGCAAAGTCGATCACTCCAGACCCGAATAGGAGGTTCGTCGTGTTGAATGCGCTCGCCCACCCATCCGGGGACCATATCCAGTGAGATACCACGGGGTATACGAAACCTGTGTATTTCGATTTTAATTGTTATGTGTTCAACAATAATTGCTACACGTACCTAAAACCATCTTGGCTCCATAAATTTTGGGTAAATGATCGTGACAAGTCCTTATTAACTTTGGCGTTATGTCCTTCCAAGAAAACTCAACTCGAAGAGAGAATAAAAAGTATATAATTCAATAGTTGAACTCTTTTACTTAATTAGAGCGTGTGTATATTGAGTTTTTTCGAGTATATAAACTAAATAAATTTATAGTTTATTTTTGAGTTTATTTTTAATAGGTTAATAAATAAATTATATAAGCTTATATATTTAGAGTTTATTTTATTAAAAAAACATTTAAGTCCCTAAAAATAAATAGTAATATCAAAATATAAATAAACCCTGTATAAAAAATAAACTATAAAAAATAACAAAATTTTTCCTCACCTCTTTATAAAGAGATTTCTCACCGAAACCAAACATACGTAGAAAAAAGAAATACGAGAACTTTAGTTTTACTATAAACGTGACTAAAGGAAAATAAAAACAAACAAAATCAAGGAATCACCCTTAAAAAAAAAAATTTCTACGTCCACTACAAAATAGTGATTATTATCTAAGGCAAATAAACTTATCCAAATTTTAATATCGAATCCTTCATGTAGAGATGTGATACTAATTAATTAGTAAGCAAAGTTTTAAATCTCTTTATTTTAAAAAATTCAAAGGTCAACATTGGCGAACTTTATAGAATGCTTGTTTTTAACATTTATAAGTTTAATGGTCACATATAGAGAAAATTTATCAATAAATTAAAATATATATATATAAATAGTCCGGCCAGCTGAGAAGTAATTGCTATCACGAAAGAACATGTAGCCATTTATGTAAGTTCATGCTTGTTTGTTTAGCAATTTAGGAGAAAGTAAGAGTCAGTGTCTAGATTAAATTAAAATGAATGAAAATATTGTAATAGATTGATAAGAAACCATACCAGTAAGAAAAAAGGAGTAAATAAGATAGGCAACAAACTGAGTCCTCTCAGCAATAGAACCACTGGTGATTCCAGCAGCAGCAATGGCGAAAGCCCACTGATAAAGAAAGAAGCCATAGTCAAAGGTTCCTTGAGAAAGAGAGCTCGGAAGCTCGCTAAGACCGAAGAAATGGCGTCCGATGAATCCGTTGGATGGAGCTCCGTAGGCGAAGGCGAAGCCGAAGAGGTAATATGAGATGCCGCCGGCGGCGGCGTCGAGGACGTTGGTGAGCATGATGTTCATGGTGTTCTTGGCTCGGACGGAGCCGGCGCAGAGCATGGCGAAGCCGAGCTGCATAGCGAAGACGAGGTAGGCGGAGAAGAGAAGGTATGTGTTGTCAACGGCGTAGGTTACTGATGTGAAGCCGTTGCAAAGGTAGTTGGCGGCTGAGGTGGCGTTGGCGGACCCGCCAAGGAGTTGGGCGAGCTCCGACGCCTGGCAGACTTGGTACGGCGCTGACATGGCAGCAAATTAGGACTTGATCCGATGTGGAGAGATGATAAATATTTGGTTTTAGTTTTGTGTTTTGGGCATTTTATTGCCTTTTATATGATGTAGGATGTTTGACGAAATAGTTTTTTAAAATTTTATTCTCATTTGAGGATAATTTTGTGAATTATTATATGGCTGTAAAATAATGATATGATTAGAGGGTCAGGTAAATATGAACATCACTCATGGGTGCCTTCAACTGGACTGGACTGGACTGAGTCAAACTCTGAACTGGTCCGGCGATTCCCCCGTCAGTAACACAATCTTTTTGCACGGTGTTTTTATTATTTTTATAATAAGTTAAGTTATTAAGTAAATTTTAAATCTTGAAATTTGTAAATATAAACCGAAAAACCAATTAATTATTTATTTTTTTTAATGGGCAAAATATCCTTGAAAAGTGATATGATATCAATCCAAAGAATGTGTTTGGTTATCTTTATGATATTTTTAATAGAATGATAAAGATTATTTTAAAAATAAATGATGGCTTTATCATTTTGCCCTCAGCACATTTCACCCACGGATAACCCTGCATCCTCATCGAACCAGCCAAGATGGTTGCACCCGCGTTTGCAAGAATTAAGCTTTTCAAGGCACTACTTCAATCTATTAGCCAAAACCTTCACAAAGATCTTATATAACATATTACATAGACTAATCGGTTACAGATCTCGCATCCGACACTGATGACTGACTTTGGGAACGAGAGAGATAAATATATGATTTAAAGAAGAGGAAAAAAACACCTTCAAAAAGCTCCACAATGAAACTTGCTATGTCCGCACCAATTATGTGTCAATGTTTTTACAAGAAGAGAACCAGAAGACCATCCGGACCAAGCAAGAGATTTAGTAGGGTGCATATCAAATATCCCCGTCTGAACCTCCTTCTCCGTATAGGGCCGGATTAACTCCTAGTTTTCAGCATAAAAATGTTTTTTCATTGAGTCGGCAATACAAACATCATGCTCTCGTTTTACCTTTTGTTGATCTCCAAACCATCCCCTCATCATCAACAAGTCTAGAAAGCTTGTTCCGGCACCCTCTACCAATGGCTTTCCAATGGACCCCATTTGAACTCGTTATCCTTTGCACGCTGGTAGAAAAAAAGTTCTTTTTTGCTTCAATAACTCATGTTCACATTCCTCAAGCTCGTGCAGCTCATTGTCGATGTGGCCAAAAGCCTGCATACTCTAGTACTTCAGATCCGTGGTGCAACGCTGAAGTTTATCATTGATGCCCCCGACAGCACGGGAGCTCCCTAGTTTAAGTCAAGCATTGGATATAACCTCCTAACAAACCGTCATTGAGAGTCTAGAGGACTTCAAACCTAAAGGGCTTCACCCCTCTTCGGGAACCAGCCTCCAAATCCTCTCCTTGTAGAGTAAGTAGAGTAGGAATATGATCTGATTTTACCCATTATAAGTGTAGTATCTTTGCTTGGGAGAATTTATCCGACCACTCCGAAGAAGCAAAGCCAAGTCAAGTCGATCTCTCTCGAATCATACTTGTGTCTTGTTGTCCATTGTCCCACGTGAAACGGGGACCCTCAAAAGGAATGTTTAGCAACGACATTGGTCTATTGCTTCTCCGAAAAAGTCTAATCATATTAAAATCCGGCGTGTCCCCCCCCCCCCAAAACAATCGAAATGACTTGGATAAAATCACTCATGATCATACATGGTTTCATCACCTCTTCTACAATATCTTAATCAGATCAAAAGTATACACCTTCTCATGTGCCCTAGACCATCTGTAAAAGCCAGTAAATCTACAATCTCTCACCAAAGCATCAATGTGGTTAGACCTGGGCAAACGCGGGCCGACCCGCCCGCCCGCAAAAACGGGCGGATATGGCAGGAGCCATAGGCCCGAGCAGACCGCCAGGCCCGGCCCGCCGGGCGGGTACGGCAGACCTAGCGGCCCGTCCAGGCCGCTAGGTCCGGCCCGTTTTAAAAATTAAAAAAAAAAAAAAACTTGAAACTCCCGTAACCCTAAAAAGAAATAACTGAGCATTTGGCCGCTTCATCTTTCTCCGCTTCAGTTCCTCTTTCTCCTCTTCCTCGTCCTTCGTTGGCCGCTCTATTCCTCCGCTGACAGATCCTCCGTTTGCATTGTCGAGGTTCGTCTCTTCGATTAGCTACTCGTTCGTCTCTTCGATTAGCTACTCTCCAAACTCCGCTGGCCCGTCTCCTTCAATGTTCGAAGATCTCGTTGGACTGCCCAACATCAGCAGTGTCGATATGAGGAAAAACAAACGAAAAAAAAATCCGGGACCCGGCGGACTGTCCGGGACGGACGGATCCGGAAATGCTTGTCGGCCCGGAGTCCGGACTCAGCCCGAGTCCGGCCCGCATAAACGGGCAAATTTCGAGCTAGGGTCCGGACCGTACCCGGCCCGAGTCCGAGAATGCCCAGGTCAAAATGTGGTGTAGAGTATAGGATTAATGGAACTTCACCTACACAAAGTGTCATCGCAACTCTATTTATTTTTTATAGTGAATCCTTTTGATAGTCATTTACTATCAGCGTTAACTCCTTCTAAAATATGCACTTTCTCATGATCTTTCAGTCGCAAAAATCTCCGATGGGTGTAATATCCAGGACCAATCCTTGAGAGTAGACATTGTCGGAGGAGTTTCCCAATCCTTGACAGCTCTAACTCAATATTTTCATTGTTCTTCAAGGTTTAGGGACCGTCACATTCCCGTTACTTGAGTGGTGGATTCTTCCGTTTGATATCCTCCTTTAGTTTCCTTTATTTTACTCCTTTAGTTTTTCCCATCTCCACATTACTTCCGTCCAAACAAGCATGTTTCTTATCCAGTTCCAACATGATTCTATGTCCTTTGATCACCAATCTTTGATCAATATGTTTAGATTGGATCATCTTCAACTCCTTCTCTATCTTTTTTCTATCAACTACTTCTTGTGTTGCATTGTTGTTTTCCCCCAAATAGTGAGTTCATTCATCATTGTTTGTAATTTTTGTGCAACAAAACTTCCCTCGTTGCTTCTCCAAGTTGTTTTATATAACATCAACACACTCTTCCTCATCCAGCCACCACGCCTGAAATCTTCCATTCTTCTCTTTATGATTCTGAGATGATCTTCGTTTTGTGTCCATAATGATCGTGTTATGGAATGATCGATACCTTGAAAGATGGACAAATCTTCCTTTGAAGAATTTAATAAAGTAATGTATCTACATGAGAAAGAAGGGGGAGACTTCAAAGCCAAATGGACAAGTAGGCTTTCAAAAAAGCTTTTTTTTTAATAGACTTTGAGATTACTTGGTTCTCCTCTAACTTTGTGAATTCCCTACGTTTTCTTTATTGTAATCCTTCATTTTCTCCCATCTCCATTCTACGTCCTTCATCGCTGATGTGTATTGGGATTCCCTTTCTGAGTTGTGTCTACTTTGTTTGTGGTTAAATCCTCCTTTTGGTTTTCCACTAAAACTATTACAAATTCACTATCAACCCATGTTGTCTTCTTGATTGGATTCTCATTCTCCTCTTCGAACAACCCCTTTACATCTCTAGTATATTGACTCATGTTCTCTTCTATCTCTTGTTTCATCAACCTCTTTCACATTGCCTTTCCATCGTTTTTCCACCTATTTTTCTCCTCTTAATACTCTAATTTTCGTTGCTTTAGGTAATTTTTGCTTCTAATGCCCATACAGCAACGTGGATCCTCCTTCTTCTTTCACAACTTTAGGAGCATTCTTTCACTATATGTCCGAGTATGCCACAATCGTAGCAAATAGTCGGAATCCTTGCACACTAAAATTGTATGTACCCAATTTTTCTCACTCCTATCGAAATCATCATTCCCTTATCAAGAGTCAAGCAATATGCCACAATCGTAGCAAATAGTCGGAATCCTTGCACACTAAAATTGTTTGTACCCAAATTTTCTCAACTCCTATCAAAATCATCATTCCCATATCAAGCAATATCCAACTCAACCCTAACTCTCATCAATTTATAAATTCCTCCAAAAGACATGCATGTCAAGCTCTATAAATTTCCCAATCTTCCCTCCAATTTTCATCATTGTAAAGAACATCTGAATCCCATTTCCTATAATCCACAAGGGACTTGATTTGAATTCGGATCGTTCAAACCTTTCATTTAAATCAATATCACGGATCATTTTAGCATGTTGTCGTCAAAGCTCCATGGTCTCCCTCTCATCACCCTTCTCTATCTTTGTAGTTGAAAATTGGAAAAAGAACTTATTTTCTCCAAGTTCCCGAATGAGTACTTCCTTCTTTAGTCATCATATGATTCGTTTAGTGCTTCTCAGCACTGAAATACACCTAGTCCAATACGGTTGTTACCTCCTCTTCTTCGATAAGTTTGAATATTTTCCATTTTACTTGAATATTCCATGCAACTCGTAAATTCTTGGGATATGTGGAGATTTTTTATTTTTTATTTTTTTATTTTATTTACTTTTTTATTTTTTTTTTGAAAAATGGAAAGCGGTTAGGTTGATTACTTCCTAGAGGTAGTCCACCCTAAAGCATCCTTGCGGATGAGAACACAAAGTTCGGGATCATTAGAAAAAATGATGCTGGGGTTCGAGATTTCCAGATGGGTCAATCGGTCGGCAACACAGTTTATTTCTCTGAAAACATGTCTGATTTGGATTTCGTCAAAAAAAACAAAGATTCAGTCTGGAGTCGGATATAATCATCTCTACATCCCATGGACAGCTCCAAAGACCTTGGAGTGCCGTGATAACACACAGATTATCACCTTCGATTTCAATCTTTTTTATTTGAAGTTTAATTGCCTCTTGTAAGTCAGCCTTAAGAGCGAAAGCTTCAACTTTTATAACCAAATTAAAGTTAATTTTTCTTTGCATCAAGGCTAACAACTTCCCCATTGTGTTCGAATCACAAAACCAATGGATGTTACACCCGAGTCGAGTTTTGAGCCATCAAAATTAAGTTTGTGGAAACCCGTCTTTGGTTTATCCCACTTAATGTTGTGTTTTTTTTCCTTTTATCGTGTTTGTGCTGTTGTTAATTTTCTGTTTAATATCATAATCCTCCTCGTCAATGATTTTGGTTTTCCAGTTGTCGATTTGGTTTTTAATGAATGCAACAATCTTATTATCCGGGCCTAGATGTTCATTATTAAAGATAATTTTGTTCCGGAAAAAACAAATACTCCACTATACAGTAGCGAGACATGTGAACTTGTTTATACCAAAATTTTTTCTTGTAAGATTTCATGCACTTTTTATTTTGGATTCTTATTTTGTTAAGATCGTTCACGATTGTTATATCAAATTTGTTAATGATCTGTTTAGTGAAAGGGCATTCAGTGATAAGGTGGGATAAGTCCTCCAAATGATGGTTGCAGAGTTCACAGTGCCTTATAACGGCCATATATCCTTCTTTCATCAAGGTATGCTTTTGTTGGAATTCCATTTACAAACATTTTTCAAATGAAGTTTTTGATTTTGGGTTGGGTATCAAGTTTTCAAATCCATTCACAAGAAGTAGTTGGTTGAAAAACAGATTCATTTTCAATCATTTCGAAAGCAGAATTAATAGTGAACCAAAAATTTTATTACATCTCCAATATAACTTGTCCTGAAGGTTGTTTTTAAAAATAATTATTTCTTTTATTTTTTCTCTAATTTTTAGATTGAAGATATTTTGTAACTCATATCAATTTTGTGAAGATTTTTAATTATTCATGCTTTGCTTTTGTATTCTACTACTTTGTTTCATTTTTAATTCAAAAATATGATTTGTGTTCTAATAGTTGTGCTTTTGTTTATTGATGATTATGATTGTAATGAATGCTAGCGGAATCCGTTTTTGAATTCCGTTTTTGTGTTGAACCGAAGAAGTTGTTTCGAAGGGATTTATGGAAGTTGAAGGAAGGTTTTAAGAGTGTTTAGTGAGAGAAATTATATTTTTTAATTTATATAGCGATTAGTTTATAAACATTAAAAAAAATAACGATAATTTTCCCTCTTTATAATTCATATAGGTCTCTTAATGAGAAAATTATTGTTTATTATATAAAGTAGTATAGTTAGTAAATATAAAATGACGTAGGCCTATATATTGACTAAATTTAATTTTTGAACCGGTTATTATTGACTAAATTTAATTGTGACACAGTTGTCATGAAAAGACATGACATGTTTGATGAGGGATTGAGGATAGCATGAGTTGACCTCTTAAAACATTGGCTCGTCGTGGGTTATGACGTTTTATTAGTTTACTAAATAAATTCACTTTTAGTAACTAATACTCCGTACATACTTTCTAATTATAAATATCAGTGGTACTTTATCAAAAACACTGTATTAATCTCATTAATTTAAATACTAAATTATATCATTCTAATTAAATTATTTAGTTTCTATGCATTTAACTAGAATTATACAATCATATATATAATGTTATATGTTGAAAAACATTATGACATTAAAAAATAGTTTTAATTTTATCTTTAAATTATTAGCGAGTAAACATTATTTTTAAATAGTAGTTATCATATTCCAAATATTTTGACATGATAAAAATAATTATAATTCCATTTTTAAAATATAATAATTAATAATAATAAATTAAATTATAATATTATAAAAATATTAAAATTTGCATAAAAATATTTGAATAAAATTAAATAATAATTTACATGTGGTTGGATTTATATTTATATTTAAATATTCAATATAATCATTTGAGATCTAATAAAATGAAATACGTCATTCACAAATAAAATAATTTAAAATTATCACAAGATTACAAACTCTCCTTTAGTTTATAAAATAGATGGATCGATGATTATTTAGCATTTTTTAAAAAAATTCAAGATGTTTTCACATTGAAGATTAAAAATTAACCTTGAAACATAAGTGTAAATTCAAATTTATAATACAAACGAAAAATAGCACGATTGTAGAGAATCATAATGTTAAATATATCTAAATGACATTTTTTTTGAAAGCTATAAAATATGTTCTAAGAAATTGTATTAATAAATAGATGTATTTAAAATACATTTTTCTTAACAATACACCTAAAAATATAACTTAAGATTGTTGGTTTTGAAAATATTTTCCTAAATATATATTAAAAAAAATATAAGACTTTTTATTTATTGTAGAAAACATTTTAGATCAATGATTTACCTCGTTGTGGTTAGAATAATAACTTTGTCAACCATTAATCTGTAAATAATAATTACATTTTATTTATTCTATTTATATTTTAAATTGTATTGTTTTTATTTTTATGAAAAAAATCCTTCAGCTGTAAATCTAATATCAAATTTATCTCAATTATAAATTTGTTGTTGACCATAAGAGATTGAAAACTAAGATTTATATATGTCCCTTTCCCATTGAAAAAAATAAAATAGAGCCCCACCCCTTAAAAAACGATTGATTGGTAGAGTGATTGGTAGGGGCGCGAAAGCGACAAAGAGAGTGACGTATATGGTGACAAATTAACATAAATACTCCGTATTTAATTATAAATATAATAAAATTTGATTTAATTGAATTTTGTACTATTGATTTAAACCAAAGATTCCCTTTGAGAAGAATCTTACAGTAGCAGCTGTTCAAAACTAGAAGATACTTCCCCCAAAGTATCTTTCTTTCATAACATGAAAAGCTGATTCACGGAATCTGCACGCCAAATGATTGGCTAATAGTGTTGTGTCGTAGTGCGTAACATTGAGATTTGTTCTATGAACCGGGTTCGCAGGTCTACGTGTATACCGCAAATTATGAATATTTATTTATTTATTAAGGTAAATTATTATGACGTAAGGGAAATATCCACACCAATAGTATGTGGATGCTCTTTGAGCTTTGGGTTAAACAACCAATTTTGGGCTTATTTTAGGTAGGTTAACCTCCACTTTTTAGCTATTGACGCAATTACTAAGAAAATTATTATATAACCTTAATTTTATAAAAAAAAAAAATTTTCAATTTTACAACTCATTAAATGTTCACTACCCTTTTACACCAATGAGTGAACATTTTATTATAAAAATATCTAATAAAAACAATTTTCAAAAACTATTCTCACAACTCTCTCTTAATTAATAACTTAAAAACATAAACTTGATCAAAAATTTGATGCTAAAAAGTTATTTATTTATGATCGGATGAAGTATTAGTTTAGAGCAAGTATCGTGAACATCAAACGGTCGATCTATAGTTATAAGTTTTCATAGTTAGGATAAAAGTTTTGTTATGTTACATGAAAGTTGCAAGTGTAGGAGCAAGTTTGAGATTTGTTTATAGAAAATTCAGGAATAGATGTTTGTATTTGTTTTGAGAAATTAATAGTGGACATTGTGTAGATGGTACGGAACTTTTCCCGTAATTTTAACGGAATAGATAAGTTTAGATACGAAGAATCAAGTAAGAATATATTGGACATATTATTTCAAATTTTAATGAAAAAGGGCGTTTTAGATATTCTTTTCAAGTCCATCGTACACTCAAAATTAATGAGGTTTGACTATAATTTATATTGTGATAAAATATTTATTTATGAGGCTTAAAATACTATGGGTCATTTTCGTAATATTGAGAAAGGTTAGGGTTCTAGTTGTATTTTACTTGAATGCCCGGACTAGCTATATAAATAATTCCAATTAGCTCATTTTCCGCGTAGGACTTTGCAAAAGTTCTTAAAGTATTAATTGCAATCTAACGATGATTAGGATTTTTCAATTGACGCGGGTTAGTCATTGAGACTTACTTAGTCCGTCTTTTCGTTGGCTAGCCACTATTGATAATAGTGGTGCCCATAAACTAGATTGAAGATATTAGACTTGAAAAGAATGTCACTATAGTATTTGTAATAAGACTCAAGTGTATAAGATGGGCTGTAGAGACCCTATATTGTCATTCCACAAAGTTGAACAAGGAAGTACATCAAATTCAATCCTAGTGATATACGCAACGGTGACTGCTTGTTCCGCCAAATAAGTTGAACTTTGTGTGTATATCGTAATAAACGTGATAAAATGATATATTGTATTGAAAACATGCATGTGTTTAGTTATTTGTTGTCGTGTGATTGTTGATAGTAGTACTTAGTGGTATGATTTAAGATCATTATTGACAATTACCATTTATATTGCTAGATTCTTTGCAAGATGAGGGAGTTATAAAGTTATCCGGAACAAGTGATCAACCGAATTCACAATCACTAGAACTAAGTTCTTATTATATTAATGCATCTCAATTTCATTAGTAGTACATTATGATGTTAGTGTTTATGTTGAACAAGGTTGTACATGCATGAAACCATTATTTCCACACACGCTAGATTGTCGTGAGATTTCTTTTATAGTTGTACCTTATAAATTTAAAACATCTAGCAAGTACACAAGACCACAAGATTTCTTTTTAAAACCAATTTGTAATAGAAAAAGTAATTGTTATGCAACAAATATATCCACGTCTCCAGACTCCACTGGCTAATAGCAAAAACCAAACAAGTTGAGCACAAATACGGGGATAACATTTTGCTACCCACATCTCAAGACTTCACTTGACACAAGACTTAAAAGTTGGTTTAACCAAATATGTTGAGTCCAAATACGGCGTGAACCACACACACCCAAGGTCACCGGGTTTGTTGGAGATAATAAGTTTTCACATTGAAAGTGAAGACATTTCGAGCCTAGTATTTAACGTCGGTAGACTACTCCTCCTATTGTCAATTGGTTTTAAGATGAAATCTCATCGGGTTTTTGTGTTGTGTTTGAGTCTAATGCATATGTGCGATCGTATGGACACGACCCCCACTCTACGGTCCATTTGTATCGGACTTCGACATGGCATCAGAACGGTTAACCTCTATTCGGCTCACGAAACCGGTATGAAAGTGCAACTCAGTCTATATACTCTAGTTGTACTTGAGGATATGTGTTGGAGATAATAAGTTCCAACATCAAAAGTGAGAGCCTAATACATAAGGTCAGTGGGTTACTTCTCCTATTGCCAATTTGCACTCATATGGACACAACCTTGCTCTACGATCCGTCTATATTGGACTTTGACAAGATTCATCCGAAAATCAAATCTTTAACCGATATGTTAGGCTCACGTATGTATATTCGATGTGACACAATGTATCACACATATCTCAACACCTTGTTTCTCTGAAATTGATGTCTTTCGGAAACTTGTGTCATGAATCCACCATTGACTCGGATCACTGGAGAAATCATCAAACTAGAAGTATTGGATGATTCCTTGATTCCTCAATGAGCATCAGTGAAGTAAATGACAAATATAACTACAAGGGAAACAATAGGGCACCTTTATGTGCTAATCAAAACCTTGTAAGCTTTGAAATGTAGAAAAGCAACACTCAACACATCTTTAGAGAACCCTAGAAACTCTATCACATGAAAAGAAGTAGATCTTATGTTAGTAGACAACATATTCTCAAATTGTTGTACATCGTCAAGCTCCGATCTTGGCCACCTTTCTATGCTCGATTTGACCAGTCAGCGGGCACTGCATCTCCGTCCAACTGACGGGAACCATTAACCCACCTGTGCAGTCAGATGAATGATATAGATGAAGAGCACACAAGGAACACCATATGCTAAAGAAGAGAAACATAATGCAGATTCAGCTACTAAAAATAGAATAAGGATTTACCCGCAGCACTTTCTGCAGAGACAACTCCCAGTTCGTTCTTGGCTGTGGATAGATAATACGCCCTCGCATCTCCTAGAGATAGCTTTATAGCGTGGACAAGTCAAGGATGTAACATCAAGAATCATAACTGAAGATACTCTCTGTCTCTTGTTCAAAACGAAAAGGCAAAACCTGATAATCCGATTTGTTATTCTGGGTTTGAGTGATGTGGATGCTCTAAGATCACAATAGAATGTTTACCCTAAATTTAATAGCCCTGAACATGTATCAGGGAAAAAATTCAACTGTAAACAAAAGGCAAACAAGGATACAACCACCGCTCTGACTGTATCTCCAGCATGAAATGATGCATGCATATCCACTTTGTCAATCTCGGTTGCTCTCACATCTTGTTGCCTGTTATGTAAAACATGTGTTTTGATGCAAATAAACAGAAGCAGTAATAAACCAGTAACATAAAGACAGAAGCTATTTATAACAACATATATATAAGTGGTAAAATATTCCGGACAGAACTTCATAGTTCATAGGAATTTGTAATCTCACCAAGAAAGATTGACAAAAGGAGAGGGGTGACTGTGAAATAAGTTAAAAGTGCAACGAACAAACTATGAACTTGAAGCAATGAGATAAAAGACTTGATTGCACGTAGATACAGTTCAACAAATGGCATACCTGATGATGCCAGTGAATTTTTCTCCAACAGCTTTCGACCCAACACACAAGATATCAGCATAAGCTATTTTTGGTGAAACCCTTTTAATCTACCACAAAGAAGAAGATAAGCCTTACTGAACAAAAAAACATACTTCTTACATTTTGCAACTAAAACAAATTAGTGCGCAATGGCAAGTGTATAATACAACTGAATGATATCCTTTACCATTTCCATTATTTACTTTTTCCACTATTGCTCATCAAAAAGATATTCATATCATAGGAAATTTTACCATGGATGAAATTTTAGTAGCCATCTGAGCCAATCCAAATTAATACTACATCCAAGGTGAAGTGGAAAAAACCGCCCTCTTAAGCAGCTTGCATAATATTCAGTGATCATAATTCAAACATGATTTTATTCATTGGTAAGATCAGCTCTTAATCAAAAAAAAAAATTCTACTTACGTGGTTTCTGATTCCTAGTAAGCAAAAATAAGCAATACTGATAACGGACACCGATAAAGGTTGCTAACAGAAGCCATTGTTGTTAAATAAAATACGAACATGTAAACAGATGACAAAGGGTAGAAGAAACATACACGAGCAAGGACAGTGCAGCCTGGTTCGGGTACAGCTCCATGAGCTTTGTGACCATTGATCTCCACAACTGGTCTCTAGAAATTGACCAATGCAACTCATTATTAATCATACACCACAATCACCATCATGGTTCCTACTGACTTATCATCTGATGAATTAATATTACATTTCTAGCAAAAGAGCCGAAAATTTTAACATAGTTTAAATCCCAAAATCAACTTTTTAGTTTTCTAGTAACTGAAACCTTCCACACAATTGGAATCAAATTCAAAATGACAACCCAACACAAGATATTGCAGAACTGATAACCCTTTTTTTAAAAGTTTTCTTTCTGAAATTTCACATCCAAATTGACACTGCAAGTTCCAACAGCCGCATTACTCAAATTTAAAACCATCGAGAAAAAGATACTCAGATACAGAGGGGCCAAAAAGGAATTAGAAAGCTCGAAAAAACCCTAATTAAACAACAGGGAAAAGGGAAGCAGAGGAGGTGAAAGAATCAAACCTTGTCAGAAGAATCGGGAGGCGGGGAAACGATGGAGCGACGACCAGTGAGAGAAGCATAGACGAGCTTACTATTTGGTTCAACATAAGCACCTTTACCAGCTCGGAGCTCCGACGCCCTTCCAAGAACGTCTCCCGGCGTAACCATAGCTACTTCCACAGTATCCTCCATCTCTCCTCTGTGTATTATGGTTGTCGAGGTTACTGAGAGCTGAAAAGTCGACGGCGGAGAGAGAAAATGATGTGCAGCGGAGCCGGAGTTGAGAAAGGTGGCGGGATGAAGGAAACGGTTCCGGGATTTGGAAGCTAATGTTTTCGGTCTGGGACTTGATTCAGTTCTGGGTCTTTAATTTTGGGCTTGGTGGGTTAATTTACCCGACCCAAACCCAAATGCTTGCCCTTACTTTCCAGTTTCCATTCAGAAGCCCAATGCACTTATAGGGTAAATTGAAATAAGGGAAATTTCGGATGGTATTCATGTTTTGAAAATTTTCAGATTTTGTCCGGAGGTTTTTTAGTTCGAATAGTATTCTTGTGTTTTAATATTTTTCGGAAAATATCTAATTTCATTTAAACTATAGAGGGATGTCAACTAATTTTTTTTTAGTGAGAACAACTTCTTTTTAAAAAGATAAAAGAGGCTAAACATTTTGCACATAAGTTTTTAAAAAATTAATTTAAGTTGATATCCTTTGCAATTTAAATGGAGTTGGACATTTTCCGGAAAATATGAAAACACAAAGGTACCATCCGAACTAAAAAAACCTCTGGGTAAAATCCGAACTATCCTAAATCACAAGGACACCATCTGGAATTTCCCTTAAAATAATATACACAATTTTTCAAAAAAAGAAAAATTTATATACACAAATGTATATGAGAATGGTTCAAGTAAAACAAGTTTTCTAGTATGGAATGACGAGTTATTCGTTGAAAATATTATGGTTTGTTAGTTAATATAATATAAACTAAATAAAATTTTAAAAAATAGTGGATGAAGACAAGAATATGACAAAAAAAAAAAATATTTATTTGGGCTCAAGTGAACTAAGAAGGGGACGAAGACAATTGAACTAGGGAGATGACGGATAACTTTTTAGTAAGGAAGAGAAAAATAACAAGTAGGTTGTAGGTTGGCCAATTATCCACCAAATATTGCATTAAGTGGTGAAAACTCTCTTTCCTCTCCCTTATTGCTACTCTCTTTGTGATTTATAATTTTCTAACAAGTCGGTTGTAGGTCGGCCAATTTGTGCTTGTTTATTCTACTTTCATAATTTATATTATTCGATTACATAATTTTTCATCTTTTGTCTTGACCGGCTTATTCTCTCCCTTATGTCTTCTATTGTCGCGCGTGTTTATTATTCGGCTTTACGATTAATTTTTCGAATCATTACTCCACTTTTCCAATGTTCGATCATGATACTATATGACAACTAGACTAGGTCTTGTATATTTTCGAGATTTGTGGTTCACGTTTCACACTTCTTCAAGAACTAATAAACTTTATTGGGAGTTTCTCGTTGTTAGTTTTTTTTTTTTATAGAAGAATTGGGGAGGAGGAGAACATTGAAAATTGAGGTACAGGAGTTCGATTTCAAAGAAGGGTTGCATATTATGCGATTAATCACAACTTTTAGATCTAATTTAATCATATAATCCAATCTCACTCCTTTTCACAAAATCTCTACGATTAATCACAACTTTTAGGGTTTCGGAGTAACCCTTGGGGCCAAGGGAATAAAGTGTTATACAATAGCATAACATAATCTGATAATCTTGCGGCCAAAGGAATAAATTGTCTAGTTCTGTATAGTATGATTTTGTTTTATCTCAATTAATCAATTGTAGTTTAGTTTCCACTATCATGTTAATCTGATCAGGGCCGTCCAATCGATTTCGGAGGCCCTGTGTCAACATAATTTTTTTTTTTATTATTGATTTTAAAAAGTTATGTTTTACCAAGAAAAAAATGAGAAAAAAATAATAAAATTACTTGTTTTAATTAAAAAATACATAAAAGAATGACAATAAAAAAAAACAAAAGAAGAACTTTTTTACTTTAAATAGTTTCGCAAAAAAAATAAACATAAGAGGGAAAAAATATTATAAAATGTGTGAAAAATAAAAAAGAAAAAAAGTAGTAGAAAGGAGATTTGAACTTTTAACTAATTTAATGAAAATACGTGAAAAAATGACAATAAAAAGTAAAATAAGACCGTTTTTAACTTTAAATATATCTTAGGAGGAAAAAATTAAAAAAAAAGAGAAAAAAAAGAAAAAGAAATTATGAACTGCAAGATTTGAACTCATGACCAATTACACCAAATATTGAACTCTAATTATTATGGCAAGCACCTTTTTTTGTTATAGTTTAATTAAAATTAAATATTATGAGCCCAAAAAAATAGAGATTCTGTGCTATTGGGCCGAATGACACACCCTGTTGGACGGGTTTAAATATGATACTAAAGTACTTATTTCTTCTTCATTTAGATATTCGTCTTTGATACAAACACCACAACATTTTTAACATTCCAGACAAAATGCTAGCTTGGTAACGTTGAGGTACGATACAATACTGGTACCTAATTCATAGAAGGATGAATTTAAAAAAAATGCAACTCATACGCAACTACTATAATAAAGATAGAGAGGGTAACAAATCGGGTATCCATTAGTCAACTAGTGTTGTTTGATTTGAGTAGGTGGTCCATTTTGTTACCCTTTCCATCTTCACAAGGTCGCTAGGAAACCCGAATTAAATGCGGCACCATATTGAACTTCTTTCCCTCCTTATAAAAGACACTGATATGTGCAAGACAAGGGTAAGACCGTAAGACACATAATGGCTAGGTCCATGCTTCTCGGCTTCTTGCCTACCGCGCTTGTTGCACTCGCAAGCCTAGCCTCTGGGGCCCAGGCTCGAGCCTTCTTTGTCTTCGGAGACTCCCTCGTCGACAATGGAAACAACAACTACCTTGCAACCACCGCTCGTGCTGACGCCTATCCCTACGGCATCGACTACCCTACGCACCGTGCCACCGGTCGTTTCTCCAACGGCTACAACATTCCCGACCTCATCAGTTAAGTTACCCTAACACACACATATATATATATATTCTAAATTTTCAAAAATGAATTTTAATCTTAAGAAAATGAATTTTTATATTCTGAAGAAAAAAAAAAGAATAGTGATGCCAAAATAATATGAAAAAACTAACGTAAAAAGACAACACATATCTCCTCACTCCCTCCTTAGTATTAGTTAGTAAGACTTTTTTTGTATCGTCAGGTGAGCAAATCGGTTCAGAGCCTACATTGCCGTACTTGAGCCCGGAGCTAAGAGGCGAACGACTCTTGATCGGGGCTAACTTTGCATCGGCGGGAATCGGAATCCTTAACGACACCGGAGTTCAGTTTGTTAGTCGTACTCGATCTCCTGCATTTTGAGTCATGTTATAACGAAACAACAAAGTACGTGTTAGTTACCTAATTGATTGAGTTTGTTGCAGCTTAACATTATCCGAATCCACAAGCAATTGGAGTACTTCGAGCATTACCAGCAACGAGTGAGCCAGTTGATCGGAGAAGACGAGACTCGGTCGCTGGTGAAGCAAGGTCTTGTTTTGATCACACTCGGAGGCAATGACTTTGTGAATAACTACTACTTAGTCCCTTACTCCGCTAGATCTCGTCAGTTTGCTTTGCCTGATTACGTTCGGTACATCATCTCCGAATACAAGAAGATTCTCGAGGTAAATAAATGACATTTTTGTTTGGATAAGATGAGGGGCGTAATACTAGTCGAGCATCGACATGATTAAGTTCGTCTCGTTTTAAAAGAAGTCGAGTCCGAGCCTAGGTTTTATACAAGCTTTAAAATGTGCTCATATTCGGCTCGTTTAGAAAATGAATGAGCTCTAGCCGAGCTTTTGACGAGCCGATTCCGAGTTGTTCGGTTGAAATAATGCTACAAGAATGTTATTTAAACGAACGAGCCAAACATTAACATCTTCAAACTTGTTGTTTATAAACGAGTCGTGCCTAAATTTTATACGAGCTTAAAACCGTACTCATATTCGGTTTATTTAGAAAGTGACAGAGCTATAGCCGAGATTTTAACGAGTCAATCCCGAATAGCTCGGCTAAAATAATGGTCATATTCTATAATTTTAATTGAACGAGTCGAACATTAATATGTTCAAGCTCGGTTTGTTTATAAGCCAAAATTTTATACGAGCTTTAAAATGTGTTCATTTCATCTCGTTTATAGAATGAACGACTTTAAACAGAGCTTAAACTTTATACGAACTTTAAAACGTATTCATATTTAACTCGTTTGGAGAATGAACGAGTTTGAACCGAACTTTTAATAAGTCGAACATAAGACGAGCCAGGGTAACTCGTCTCACATACCATCGATATGAAAACTTGAAGGGTTAGTACTTGGTACGTTGAAATAACATTAATAGTATGTCAGTGTCCACAGTGAGAGCATGAAGACTTTAAATGGGTTCAGTTATGGTACGTAGCGTGACAGCCATTGTTGAGATGACAAGATATGGTTTTGGACACTCCAATTAATCTTGTCATTCATTTATTCGTATCACCAAGTTGATACCCCACTTGAGATATTAAGTTCAAATGAAAAGATAAAATATAGTTTCACAAATAAAACTATATTAAAATCAGATGAAAAAGGAAGACCACTCTTTGTTTCCTATTGATTTTTTCACGTGCCCTAAAGATTTTATTTAGTTAAAACATGATATCTTGTACGAAAATATTATTTAATTCGTACTAAAATATTGTATATTTACAAAATATGTTAAAATGAACTATTATATAAATTATAAAACTAAAATAAATTGTTATGTTATTATAGAACTTCTAAAAAGTATATATATAATACTTTTGTTTCATAAAATCCATGTGTTATATATAAGAGTCGTAAGACTCCTATACGAGGTGAACTCGTTGAAATCTTAAATATGAACTAACGTTAAAGCCCATGTTATTAAGCTCAACTCTCAGTTTATTTATAGACTTGTTGAGTTTGAATATGTCAAAGATCGATTCGTTCAGCTCGTGTAACACTTCTAGATATATAATTCTCGATTCTTATTCAAATGAGTGTGCTATGTACATGACTAGCAAATCGGTCTTTGAAATTATCGTAATCTCTTTTCATTATAAAGTTTTTTTTTGATGGAACTTATATAACAGAGTTGAAGGAATTATGTTAGGTATCGTATTGAAATAATTCAAGGTTGATGTATATTAATTTATAATATTAAAAAATTATTATTTTAAATTAGTTTTTAATGTTTTTAATTTATAAAACAACTTAGTATATAAATTAAAAAAAATCAATATGTCGTATTTAAATTGAAAAAATTATTAATTAATTGATCTTCTTTGTTATTTTTAAAAATTTGTTTAGCTGATTAATAATTTAATTATTTTATTCATATTAAAGTATATTGGTACTAAATTAGTTTAATGTAATTGAGGGCGTTTTATTTTTAAAAGGAAAGCGTGGGATGCAATTTTAGTAGATTTATAGTTCATAAAAAGAATCCTATTTGAATTAAATTAAATTGAATGCAGAGACTGTATGAGTTGGGAGCAAGTAGAGTGTTGGTGACAGGGACGGGGCCGTTGGGATGTGTGCCGGCGGAGATAGCCCAGCGCGGCGTTAACGGGCAGTGCAGCGTGGAGTTGCAACGCGCAGCTGGGTTGTTCAACCCTCAGCTCATTCAAATGGTCAAGGTAGTCAACTCCGAGGTCGGCTCGGACGTGTTCGTGGCTGCTAATGCCTACCAGATGCACATGGACTTCATCACTGATCCTCAAGCTTACGGTATGTCTAATTATCTAAGAATCAAACACTAACCTTATAATTATACATAAGCCAATATGCCAAATTTGTTGATGTTTGTTATGTTGTTAGATGTAGCGATAAAGGGCCCCTACCCAAAAAAAACACCGTTGCTTCATTATATGGACCTGCCTCCAAGTGCCAACCAAATATTTATCATACTGAGAACACTATTTTACGGCATCAAAAATTAAGTGCGTTCTCCGTACCTCAACATGTTTTACCCTAAAAAATAACTATTTTACGGTTTTCGTTTTTTTACTTGGTTTTTAAACATACCGGCGAAAATTGTTATTTGTCACTGTAACTACGCACTTCGCGTGCGTAGTTGAGAACTCACTCAACTACACACCCGAAGGGTGCGTAGTTATATATATATATAAAATCCTCTTACTGCACACATCAAGTGCGTAGTTCATTTTTTCAATTTTTTTTAGTTTTTCATGGACACCAACTACGCACCCCATATGCATAGTTGAAGTTCACTCAACTACGCACGCGAAGTACGTAGTTTTTCTGCAGGAAAACAAACTTAATAGCGGGAAATTTTCGTAAGTAAGAAAAAAAAACGGATAGACACAAATAGTATTTTTGCTGGTACATCTAACAATTTTTTTTTAAAATTTATATATCGGATCTCAACAATGAATATTTAACACTTAATTATGCATTATAGTCCTCATATATATGTCATTCAACTATTTTACCCTAAAATGGCTGTGTTTTGTTGTTGTTGTCATTTTCTCTCTTTTATTTGTGCACTTTAATCCTTATTTCTTCAATTTTAACCTTTATATCTACACTCTTAATCATTAATTATTTACTCTAGTTATTATTTGTTCATTTTAGCCCTTTATAGGGGAATTTTACTCCCTTTTTTTTTTTTTCATACATGTGCAATTTTGTCCTTTATTCATGCACTCTTTTACCATTAATTGTGCGCTATAGTTCTTATATGTGCACTTTATCTCTTAGTGAATTTTTGTTTGCACTTTAGTGCTTGCGTATTTTGGACCTTAATTAAGAGATTTTCTAGTTCCTTTCATATATGGGCACTTTTGACCCCTCTTTTAGTATTGGTTTTCACTTTTAAACCCTCATACCTGCACTTATAATATTGGTTTTCCACAATTCATAGTAAAAAAAAATTTAAAACTTTCTCTCTCTTTATTTTTGCACTTTTGATGTAGTGTGTACTACAAAATTCCTTTTCATTAATTTTATAAAAAAATTAAGCGTCTTAAAATACAACTTATTTTGCACATTAAAACAACCTTTGTTTGAACGTATTCACCTATATATATGGTCAATACCAAATTAGAACATGTGAGAGACGTTCAATAATAAACTCAACACATGTTCGTGCGAGAGTTTTAAATACACAATCATATCCCTTGTATTTTATAAAGGTGTATGATCGTGCAACTCATAATTAGGTAATCCTTTTGAAAATATTGGAATTTAATATTTAAACCTTAAATAAGTTATTCTGAACTAATTGTGTGTGGGTGGTTTTTGGTAGGATTTGTGACATCAAAAGTAGCTTGTTGTGGACAAGGGCCATACAATGGGATTGGTCTATGCACACCCCTATCAAACTTGTGTCCCAACAGAGATACCTACGCTTTCTGGGATGCATTCCATCCATCACAAAAGGCAAATAAGATCATCGTCCAACAGATCTTGAGCGGATCTAACGATTACATGCACCCCATGAACCTCACCACAATCATGGCTTTGGATGCAATGACTTAACTTATGGTGTCAAGACTCTCAGATTTATGGATTTGCTTTTCATTTGAATTGTGATCGATCTACATTCTCATTCATTACAAAACTACTTCTGTTGAATTCCTCTTTTCATTTGTCAAACAAAAATTTGCTTCCTTTGATACCTCATAAGTGATCATTTGTACGGTTGGTTGTATTTTGATAGATTTTATTTTCTTCTTTTTAGGTCTCAATGTGAATCGATTTATGCGTAAAAGTAAATTAATTTGAAGTTGACGTATTTTTAGAAACAATTATGGAAAAAATACACCAACTATAATCGGAGTGATACATTGCTATAAAAACGCTTCATGTATAATTTTGATCCGAACTTGATCATATGTATTTTTTATTTGATACAAGATAAAAAGAATAAGTGAGTCAATTTCTAAAAACCGACCGACCTACTGCATCCTTGCAGATGAGGTCGACTACATCTTTTGGTAGAGCATCATCTTGTGTTGAAGTAGTGTGACCATGTAGAGCGAGCTTGTCGGTGACGGTGTTATATCCCTAGAAAAATGTGAAGGACATTTGAATCCGTGAAGCTCGAAATCGAGACAAAAATGTCTGAAATGATCATGTCCATCTCCCATGACGGTTTTCAAGTCTTGTTGATCAAATTAATGAGCGTCAAATTATCTCCTTCAATCTCGATGGAAGTCACACCTATAAGTTTGGCCTTTTGTAAACCCTCCCGTAGAGCAAAAGCTTCCATCTCTAACATCGATTCGGCTATGCATCTTCCTTTCCCTGAAGCCAATGGACAACCAACATTGTTACGAATAATGAATCCGAAAGCATATTGGTCGTTGTTATTTTTTTGAAGCATCAAAATTGTCCTTTGGTTTTTGTCATTTGATGTTCTTCGTTTTTCTTTTTACTTTTGTTCTGGAGATATTTATAGTGTTGGTTAGATGTTTGCTTTGTCCCATTCTTCTAATTGTTTCAAGGCATTTTGTTTAAGGTTCGTAGACGGTTTTTTGTTAATAAATATAACTTGGTTTCTATCCACTAAGATCTTCCACCAAATTATAACGAGTTGTCTCAACTCTAATTGTTGGTTAGATGTTTGCACTTTTAGTGTGATGTTACAAATTCCCAGTGCATTACTAAATTTTTTTGTTTATCTAGACTTTCTTTTGTAGAGATTTCGTTTCGGTGCGATTATATATATATATATATATTATTCGATTAATATATACCATTTTTCACATATATTTCTATTTTCAGAACGATTGAAATTTTATTATAATGGATCCAATACAATCAAATATTAATGTTAAATTAATTTTATATTGATTAATTATGCATTTAATTTTCATGTTAGATTAAATGTATTTTTTTTGGCACTATCAAGAGTATATGCACAATTTTTTATTGCGACGTAAGGGTCGAACTATTTTCAAATGATGACTATTCAACCATTTTCTATTTAATGAAAATAAGTCCAAATGTGCCAAATGCCACCTACTCTCTCCCAAAAAAATAATCTTTGATTTATTCTCAATATACGTAAATTTCATATTTCTCTTAACAGATATCTGGTGCGATATACAGACTTTAAACTAGTTTTTCAATGAGTCTAAGCAATTCCGACGAACTTATACCCAAATGCGAATATGATAGAAATATCAAATATCACTTAGGTTTAAAGATATGAAATAATAATCAATTCAAATATATACAAAATAAAAGTAGAATGTATTTTGTAAAGCATCTCTTAAATTAAACCCGCGCGACTGCCTTATCTTCTCTTGTCCTCCATTTTTCCACGGTTTCCACCTGAAGAACCACCATGGCGACCATCTCATCTTCTCTGTACCTCTCTCTGCCATTAAAGCCTCCCAATTCCAAGTATCCGAGTTTTTTCTCTCCTCTAAATCAACGAAAAACCAGCTTAGTCACTCCTTCGGCGGCTGCTGTCTCGGCTCCTCCGGAGCGCAAAGCTCGGCGGAGGCGGCAGCCGAAGGAGGAAGATCCGTCTTCATCGGCTTCGGCTGCAGAGAAAGGCCTGCGTCTCGCTTTTATGGAGGAACTGATACTTAGAGCTCGAGATAGAGATGCAGATGGGGTTGCTGATGTCATCTACGACATGGTCGCCGCGGGGCTAAGCCCTGGTCCTAGGTCTTATCACGGATTAGTCGTTGCCAATGTACTTAGTGGCGATGTTGCGGGCGCGGTAATATCTCTGTCTCCATGCCAATTTCGACCTTTCTTATCATAACTTTTTGGATCAAATTTAGGTAACCATTTACTGAACAGTGAGCTTATAAACGGGAAAATTATGAATGATTGAATATCTGACTCTAAGCATGGTGTTGGCATGAGTTCGAAATTAGAGTCACCAATTAAACATTTATGAACTTGTCTTTGTTACTTGTTCTTAATAATCATGTAAAAACACTCATTTGAAGGAATATAATGTGAATGTGTGAAATACAATTTCGAAATGCAGATGCAATCTCTTAGACGAGAATTAAGTGCTGGCATTCGTCCTTTGCACGAGACATTTGTTGCAATGGTACGTTTGTATGGGTCAAAAGGTTTTGCAGCTAAGGGATTGGAAATTCTTGCTGCCATGGAGAAACTGAATTATGACATCCGCCAAGCTTGGTTGGTTCTTGTTGGTACTATATTTTCCTACTGTGTGCATACAACCCCTTACCCTTAGCTTTTTATAGTGTATTCTGAATTACCTAGCTCTTGTGATTAGAGGAGATGGTGAGGTGTGACCACTTGCAAGATGCCAACAAGGTTTTCCTGAAAGGCGCTCAGGGTGGATTGAGAGCCACAGATGCAATTTATGATCTTTTGATCGAAGAAAACTGTAAAGTAGGTGACCATTCCAATGCACTGACTATATCTTATGAAATGGAAGCAGCTGGGAGGATGGCAACAACCTTTCATTTTAACTGTCTTTTGAGTGTGCAGGTAGAATGTTTGTGGTTGTTTATGTGATCATTGTCTAGATGTAGAGAATATGAAATTTTTTTTTGAATCTTTCTTCTGTTTTCACGACTTCTTTATATTAACACTGAATAGCTAGAGTATGATGTGATGGCAACTGATTGTAATTCATGTGGTTTCCCTCCCTTACGTAGGCAAACTGTGGAATACCTGAAATATCTTTTGCAACATTTGAGAACATGGAATACGGAGAAGGTCAGTCTACCCTTTTGCGTTATGGTATTATATATCAGCTTGTACCTTCATATGGCTTTTATGGTAGATTATTTTGGATATGATGGAAGTGTTGGGCTCAATTGCTTCTTGAACTTGGAAGTTGAAAATATAGGTCCTACTTTACTTTTATACCCACCTTATGACTTCCAATTGTATTTTCAATTGATGAAGTCATCTCAGCCAAATAATGTGATAAAGTTGGTTAGTTTTCAAATTAAACCGTTCAAAGGAAAATAGATGGTAATCATCACCAACTTTACCTATTGCAGGAGAGTTTATATTTGTAGATCATCTTCTTATTCTGTAGTATTAAGCATTTAGAGGTAAATAAAAAAAATTCAAATTGATGGATGTTCCTATGCTTATTTGTGAATTTGGAAAAACTGGAGTGATGGTATTCCAATGAAACTCATAGTTATGTACCTAAACATTAACAACCCTTCTATAATGTTCACTTTCTCACATGCCTTTCTCATAATTTGTGTTGTTTGACTTGATTATGATGGAATCTATGATGTGATGAAGTATAACAGAATCCACTTCACCAAATATCATGGCAATAGGTCATTAACCAGCAGAGCATGGTCGCTTGGTTTAGATATTTAATTGGTATATTTGCATTATGTGATTGATGGATTTTACGGCATGCTATCATATGATATATTTTGCATATATTACTGTAATTACCTCCTTTTCTGCATGCCAGATTACATGAAACCTGATGCAGAGACATACAATTGGGTAATTCAAGCCTACACAAGAGCTGAATCCTATGATAGGTTGGTACTGCATCATTAATACTGGATGGGATTCTCAAGGATTTTGTGGCTGTCATGAAACTAGCATTAGTAGTATGTTTATGACAAGTCAGTTATTTTGCAAAAAGTTCTTTCATGGATTGCTTACCGAGTTTGCCAATTATGCAGGGTGCAAGATGTTGCCGAGTTACTTGGTATGATGGTTGAAGACCATAAGAGGGTTCGGCCTAATTTGAGAACATATGCGTAAGTACATTTGTTTATCATACAATAGTACCTAGTTCTTATAAAACCTTTTCCGTTTGATAATTGTAGTGAATGCCATAGATGAGCATGAATATTTGATAATCAAAAGCTTTATCAGTTTCTTGTGTATTGTTTTTCTTAATGCCAAATTGGATGTACTTTAATCCATGTAGTTTATGGAAATGGCTAGATTCCTGTGGAGGAACTGTCATTTCCACTAGCGAGTAAGACCTAAGAATGTTCAGACTAAATAAATGTATTAATATTTGATATGAACTAAATAACTTTTATTTCTTGTGATATATATCTTTGTTTGCTTTAGACTCCTGGTTGAATGCTTCACGAAGTACTGTGTTGTTCGAGAAGCCATCCGGCATTTCCGCGCATTGAAAAACTTTGAAGGTGGCACAAAAGTTTTGCATAATGATGGCAATTTTGGGGACCCTCTTTCTTTATACCTTCGAGCATTGTGTCGAGAAGGTGAATTTTCTTATATTTCTCTATCCCCCCCCCCCCCCCCCCCAAGAATTCTTATAGTTCCTTTTACACTTCAATTGTCCATCTTACTCTAGCTCTTCTGGCATTTATCTTTGAGTTGCCTGCAAACTTGTATCTATCTTTGTCATCACAATCCTTATGGTTCTGCTGCTAATACTTTTAGTTGTGCTTTAAGTGCAAAAGTCTAAATTAGGAATGGAATGTGGTACTTGTTTCCCCTTGCTTGCATAATTTCATTCATTGGTGGTGTTATACTCACAAAACAGGGAGGATCGTTGAGTTGCTGGAAGCTTTAGAAACTATGGCGAAAGATAATCAACCAATTCCTCCAAGGGCTATGATCTTGAGTAGAAAGTACCGGACCTTAGTGAGTTCATGGCTTGAGCCTTTACAAGAGGAAGCTGAACTTGGATACGAGATTGACTATGTAGCCAGGTGTCTCTTCTGATATCTTTCCTGTTTTAAGTTCTTCCCTTCTAACAAACATATTATCAGTTTTGGTGGTATGTCATATTCTCTTTTTCTAGTAACAAACATAAGATCAACATGCTTGGCGTGTATTGCCCCTTTTGTTTATGAGGCATTTTGTTTTTAGGGACTTTTGCCTAGTACATGTGGACAGGTGACTCTCTTTGAGATGTACATCCCTCCCTCTATTCTCATCAATACATGGAACCCCTTTTCAAAAAACAAAAAGATAAGAATATTTTGTACTGTTAAAGGTTAAACATATATTGTTTGTAGCTAAAATAGTCATTGTTATTTACATATAGTAGGATACTCCAAAGATCTTCTTGCAGTAGTCAGTGACCTATCTTATGTAGTTGTGATGGACTGACCTGTCCCATGTTAGTGGAACACATTGTTTGAGTTCTAACAACATAAGGCCCACCCTTGCTGTATCCTGGCAGAATGGAAGACGTTAGCTTGATACATGGTTCCTTGTTCTAGATCTTTTTGTCGTTCATAGTTGAGTAAATTTGTGGAATTATCACTAAGTTCAGGAATGAATCTGGTCTTGCTTCTGTTAGGTACATTGAGGAAGGTGGACTTACCGGTGAGCGTAAGCGCTGGGTTCCTCGAAGAGGAAAAACTCCTCTAGATCCCGACGCAGAGGGATTTGCTTACTCAAATCCTATGGAGACATCCTTTAAGCAAAGATGTGGTGAAGAATGGAGATTGTACCATCGGAAGCTTTTGAAATTTTTGAGAAATGAAGGACCTTCGATATTAGGGGATGTATCTGAATACGATTATATCAGGGTGGAGGAAAGGCTGAAAAAGATAATAAAAGGACCTGAGAAAAATGTGTTGAAGCCCAAAGCTGCTAGTAAGATGTTAGTATCAGAGTTGAAGGAAGAACTAGAAGCTCAAGATCTCCCGATAGATGGTACGAGGAACGTCCTCTATCAACGGGTGCAAAAAGCAAGAAGAATAAATATCTCTCGCGGCCGTCCACTTTGGGTTCCTCCAGTGGAACAGGAAGAAGAAGAGGTAGTGGACTTGTCTTAATCTGTTCCTTGCTGCTTTTAATTTATTATTTCTGATAAGCTTTCTGGTTTGATAGATTGATGAAGAAGTGGACGAACTAATATCAAGGATCAAACTTCAAGAAGGGAATACAGAATTTTGGAGGCAGAGGTTTCTTGGAGAGGGATTGAATAACCAAACTGGAAAATTTGTGGTTGAAGAGGAAATAGAAGTAGAAGCAGAATTTGAAGATGTAATCGATGATGCTGATGTCATAGAGGATGCATCAAAAGAGGCGGAAGATGATGAAGAGGAAGAAGTGGAACAAACTGTTGACCAAGAAGGTGTAGTTGAGGTAGACACTGTGAAGGAAAAGGAAGTTGAAGCTAAGAAGCCTCTCCAAATGATTGGAGTCCAGCTGTTGAAAGACGCAGAGCAAACGCCTACTACTACCTCGAGAAAGTTGAAAAGGAGGAGTTCAAAAATTTCAGTGGATAATGATGATGATGATGATTGGTTTCCTGAAGACATACATGAGGCATTAAAAGAACTGAGAAGGCGGAAAGTTTTTGATGTGAAAGACATGTACACCCTTGCTGATGTGTGGGGCTGGACATGGGAGAAAGAAATCAAGAATAAACAACCTCAGAGGTGGTCTCAGGAATGGGAAGTAGAGTTGGCAATCAAAGTACTGTCAAAGGTAAACATCCTATTCCTACACTATCCTTTCTATAATATAGTTTTTAGGCTTTGTCATGGTAAACTAATATGCGTTCTATTTCATTTGGGCTGGTTTGGATGTAAAATGCACTTAACAAATGCTTTTGTGGTCTGAGATGCATGTTTGGCAATACTTCTTCCAATTTAGTCACATACTATTTAAACTATATTTTATGCTATATACTGCACATAGTTTAGTTACTTTAATATAAAGGCTGATACAATATAATTATGTCTTAATATATGACATCCAAATAGACCCTCAACTAATTGAAATTTTCTCTCAGGTAATTGAGTTAGGGGGCAAACCTACAATTGGTGACTGTGCAATGATACTCCGTGCTGCTATCAGAGCTCCTCTTCCTTCAGCCTTCTTGAAAATTCTGAATACCACCCACAGTCTTGGTTACAAATTTGGAAGGCAAGCTCTCACCCTTTTATTCAATTAATTTGTTGGACGCATGGTGGTATCATGAAATTTGACTGACAAAAATGGCCTGCAGAAAGTAATCATCCATATCCTAACTTGTTACAGATCATGTATCGTCTTCCTAATATACTTGACCCTGAGATTTCATATGATGTTTCAACTTTCTTGTGGTGGTTTCTGCTCTTAGTGGTGTTTGTTACTATGTGCAGTCCATTGTATGACGAGATAATCACATTATGCCTTAACTTGGGGGAGCTCGATGCTGCCATTGCAATAGTTGCTGACTTGGAGACAAGAGGAATCACAGTTCCTGATGAGACTCTTGACAAGGTGATCTCTAGCAAACAGAACCCAGAAAGTGTCGTCGATGACTCTTCTTGAAGTTTCAATCTGGGAATGGACTCTACTTTTACCACGGATGAATTTTCTACCTTGGGCTTTAAGAAAGGAAGACAGTCAACCTAGGTAAGGTTTACAGTTTAGACCATCATTGTTCTGCATAGGCCTGAGAGTGTTAAGGGTCACGACAGTCCCATATTCTTTTGCAACCAGGCCACCACCTTTTTTCTCTTGTTCAATCAGCATTTGCTCTAAATTTATGTACAGATTTTATTTATTTATATTTGTTTTTTAGAGAATGCTCTGCAGGCCAAGCTTTGGTTGGTTTCTCTATGGGGAATTTTATTTTTTTTCAGTAGTTGCTGTTTCTTATTTAGCTGAGTTGTCATTGGACCAAGTCAGTTGGGCTTCAACTAGATCTGGGCTGGTCATGGAGAGTTCGAATTATTATTATTTTTTTTTGAAATGAAACAGTTACATAATGGAACCTTTGGCTAATAATTTTTCATTATCCTAATAGTAGATATTCATAAATGCAAATCCTGTTATCAAAATTGTTGTGTTTTAAAAATTAGAAAATAGAAATTGACACAATAGATCTTAAATATCAGTAATTATAAATTAGTTACCGATCTTCATTTTTACGGGAGTTGTTCAGGTACGGACTAAACTTCTGCTATGGAAGCTTGAAGTAAACTATTGTGAAATATGAACCATTTCAATTTTGTAAAATGAACCGTTAGTTGATAAAAAAATGAACTAAAATGATACAAAAATATGAATTGTTATAATATTGAACTAAATGTTGTGAGATAATAATGGTTCATAGTTGATCAACTAACCATTCACATTTTATAAACGTTTAGTTCAATCTGAAAATTCGTACCACAAGAACCTCTCCTTACTTGAACACCATCCTAACTTTGCTAACACAGATATGTTTTTTGCTTAATCATTTACACGTTTTGCAACCCTCGGTCAGTGTGGTAATCTTCAAATCTGGTGTCACTGTAACTTTAAATTCTTCTCGTAACTGCATCTGAATCATGGTTCCTTGTCCAGTTATATCATTGTGAGTTGGTTGAGTTTGTGAAGGGTCGACCCTCTATAGCTGGTGGACATGGACTTCGATTTGGGTTGGTGTGTTGACCATAGCTTATTACTTATTTGCTATGCCAGCACATTCATAATTTAAGCAGTCCGATGTGCAAAAGAAATGCTCCACCATTATGATGGTGTTGATCTTTTCTTAGATCTGGGTGAATATAATATTAAGCAAATTAAGGTTTGAAGATCCTACTAATTTCCAGAAACAATTGATATATATATATATATATATATATATTTCTTTTCAAGGTATTTAGCATTGATCTACCTTCCCCAGTTCATAGTTTATGTTATCCTCTGCAGAAACAAACACAAAAATAAGGATCGACCTTTACCACGAACCCAGGCTACATTGTTCAGTGTTACCATGATATTGAAATAATACCTAGAGTTTTGTTTATTATTTAGCTACAGAAAAGACATTGAGAAAGCAGAAGAATGCTTCAAGTCCTTGGTCATGGTTACTATCTTTCTCTCTCCCTTCAAAATCATGCAAAGAGAAAAAGTGTAGCTTGCTTTCACCTTCCTCGGAGCTTGAAGGTATGTAACATTGATTTTCTTATCTTCTCATCACTTGTACAAGACTGTAAAAATTGAAAAGAATGTGTGATGTAGATGAATGACCTGATAAATTGTAATACTTATCTGTACAAGACTCTTGATTGATGTCTTCGGTTTGAATGGCTGTGTAGATCTGATGGGCAAATTCAACTTGGATGGTACCTTATCATGGAGGGTGCTCTTAGGCTTGGTTGTTGTGTTTGATCTTTTGGTTATCCAATCTAAAGGCCTTAACACTGCAGGTCATTACCTACTAAATTTCAAGGCTAGCCTTGTAGACGAATCTAATAATCTAGGTGATTGGAACCCTCAAGACACAACACCATGTGAATGGAAAGGTGTAACTTGTAGCAATGGCAGTGAACCCGTGGTGTCGTCTCTTGATTTGGGAAGCATGAATCTTTCAGGATTGATATCTCCCAGTATTGGTGGACTTCTCCACTTGACACATCTTGATCTCTCATTCAATGGCTTATCAAGTAGTATACCTAAGGAGATTGGAAATTTGTCAAGTTTGCAGGATCTTTATCTGAACAATAACAAGATCACTGGTCCTTTTCCTGAAGACATAGGAAAACTCTCTTCTTTGAAAGTATTGATTGTGTTTAGTAACTTCATCAGCGGTGTACTGCCTCGTTCATTTGGAAATTTGAAGAAACTAAAAACCTTTAGAGCTGGTTTGAATTTGATTTCTGGAAGCATTCCCTCGGAGATTGGTGGGTGCGAGAGCTTAGAGATCTTCGGTCTTGCACAAAATCATTTAAATGGGAATTTGCCGATAGAGTTTGGTATGCTCAAGAACCTTACTGATTTAGTTGTTTGGGAAAATCAGCTTTCAGGTACCATTCCTTGGGAGCTTTCCAATTGCACAAATCTCCAAATGGTGGCTTTGTATGACAACACATTTTTCGGCGAAATTCCAAAAGAGTTAGGTAACCTGAAACTGTTACAGAAGCTGTATTTATACAGAAACAGCTTAAATGGAACAATCCCAAGGGAGATTGGCAATCTCACATTAGCAACAGAAATTGATTTTTCACAGAACTCCTTGACTGGAGAGATACCAAATGAGATCACCAAGATAAAGTTGTTGAGCTTGCTCCATCTCTTTGAGAACAACCTAACTGGCCCTATTCCACAAGATATCAGCAGCTTGAAACACTTAACTAGGCTTGACCTCTCTATGAATTATCTCACTAGTTCAATTCCTGACGGACTTCAGTATTTGCCTCAGCTAAAAATGTTGCTGCTCTTCAACAACTCACTGAGTGGCGCCATTCCTCAAGAACTCGGGCTGCACAGTCCATTATGGGTAGTTGATCTCTCAGGAAACAACTTAACTGGAACAATACCCAGGTATCTATGCAAGAACTCTAATCTGATTTTGTTGAATCTATGTTCAAACAACCTTGATGGTAATATCCCCTACGGAATCAGAAACTGTAAGCCATTGACACAACTTCAGCTAGCGAGAAACCATCTAACCGGGAGCTTTCCATATGATATATGCAATTTGGTAAACCTGTCCACTCTTGTTCTTGCACATAACAGTTTCAGCGGTCCAATTACTTCAAAGATTGGAAAATGCAAGTCTTTGCAGAGACTTCAGCTCTCTTACAACTACTTCACTTCTGTTTTGCCTACCGAGTTAGGAAACCTTTCACGGCTAGTGACCTTTAATATATCATCAAACTTACTCTCCGGATCTATACCACCTGAAATGTTCCGATGCAGTTTATTGCAACGTCTTGATTTAAGCAAGAACAGTTTTGTAGGTTCCTTGCCAGATGAGATAGGAACTCTTACAGAATTGGAGCTACTTCAGCTTTCAGACAACGAAATTTCAGGAAATATACCTTCTGTATTAGGATGCCTCTCTCATTTGACAGAGTTGCAACTCGGTGGGAACTTTCTTTCGGGTGAAGTCCCACCCGAGTTAGGTAGTCTATCAAGTCTTCAGATCGCTTTGAATATCAGCTACAATAATCTTTCAAGTGCAATTCCTCGCGAGCTTGGAAATCTTGATTTGCTAGAACTTCTTTTGCTGAATAACAATAACTTCACTGGGAAGATTCCTACATCATTTATTAAACTCTCAAGCTTGTTGGGATTCAACTTCTCATACAATAATCTCACTGGACCAATTCCTTCTTCGTCGGTTTTCTACAATGCAAACCATTCCTGCTATACTGAAAACCGTGGTCTCTGTGGTGGACCTCTGCCCACATGTTCTAGGTATCCTCCTTTACCTTACCCTGGAAATGAAAGTTCCCTTGGAAAAATAGTGGCGATTATTGCAGCTGCAATTAGTGGTGTTTCTCTCATCTTGATCGGTGTTCTTTTATACTATATGAGATGGCCGGTTATCCAGGTAGCCCCTTCAGTTGAATATCCTGAAATAGACTCAGCTCGTGTCGACTTCTTTCCGAATGCAGGGGAAGGGGTCAATTTTCAAGATTTGGTTGATGCCACGGACAATTTCGACAAGAAGTTCATAGTTGGAAGAGGAGCATTCGGGACAGTATATAAAGCTATTCTACCTAGTGGCCAGAAACTTGCTATCAAGAAACTCCGCTCGAATACAGAAGGCAATGAGATGGACAGTAGCTTCAAAGCTGAAATATTGTCACTAGGCAAAACTAGACACCGAAACATTGTAAAATTCCATGGCTTCTGTTACTATCAGGGTTCAAATATCCTTGTTTACGAGTACATGGCGAAGGGAAGTCTAGGCGACATGCTACACCATGATTGTAATCTTGATTGGCCAAGAAGGTTCTTGATTGCTTTAGGTGCTGCTCAGGGTCTGTCTTATTTACATCATGATTGCAAGCCGCGAATTATTCATCGTGACATCAAGTCCTCCAATATACTACTGAGTGATCAGTTAGATGCTCGGGTTGGTGATTTTGGTTTGGCTAAGGTGCTTGACATGCCGTATTCTGTATCTGTCTCCACCATTGCAGGATCCTATGGCTACATTGCTCCTGGTGAACATTTTTCACTGCTAAACTTACATTAATACTTTAAAAAAAAAAAAATTATGATTGCTAACTAGGATTATTTTGGTTGTGATCAGAGTTTGCGTATACAATGAAGGTGACTGAGAAGGGTGATGTATACAGCTACGGGGTTGTGTTACTCGAGCTCTTGACAGGAAGAGCGCCGGTGCAGGAGATGGAGGAGGGAGGAGATTTGGTAACTTGGACAAGAAATCATGTCCAGAAGAAATTGATTAAACGTGAGATTTTTGATTGGAGGTTGAAGCTTGAAGAGAAGAGTGAAGAAAATACAGTTTTTCATATGATGTTTGTGTTGAAGATTGCTCTCAAGTGTACCAATGCCTCTCCGCTAGAACGCCCCACAATGAGAGAGGTGGTTGCAATGCTTGAAGATTCTAATGGCAGTCATTGTGATCCTCAGCTTTTTTTATGAAACATGATTTTGTTTAGGAACGGAGACGAGCTACCTGTACTCGTCTAGGCTTGACTCAGAAAAAAGCTCGGCTCAGGTACAAGCTCATTCACTTTTATAAACGAACCAAATATGAACCTATTTTATAGCTCGTTTAAAATTATAGGCTCGTTTATACACGAGCTGAATTTGAGCATGTCAATGCTCGAATCGTTTGGAAGCTCAACTCATTTGACTAATATAATACTATAGGGTTTGTATATTAATTAGCGAAAACAATTGTAAAAATATCTTAACCATTAGTATAATATAAATTGAACTAACTAAACAAAAAAAACTTAAACGAAATATACATAATTTTTTAGCGAAAAAAGTGTCCGTTTAAAAAAATAAAGTGACACGTGTCACAACAATATCGCTCCGTAATATTTTACCCAGTGAAATAACATGAAGCACGCATTTGAAGGGGTTTCTTATTGTATTAAAACTCACATATATATTAATGGTTTTCTTGATTGTATTTATAAATTTTAGTTTCAACTTGGTTGGATTAAGAGTGAAATAACATGAAGCACATATTTTTATTAAATCATTGTAGCACCGTTCGAGATACAAATATAAAGCACCGTAAAAGTTAATTCTTTGGTGACTTTATTTACTAAATAGTCATGCACCTTGCATGAAAATAAATACAAGTACCAATATTATGAATATGGCTTATAAAATAATAACTCCAACGAGCTATCATAATATGGTGACACCAATTTAGTCAAGAATACAATTTAAACGGTTCGAATGTAATATGTTCATCAATTGTCTTCTTTCTTGGTGTTCATGCTACGCTTGGCCATCTCAACGTCGTCTTTTTTGTGCAAGCGAGGTCCATCGACCTCCACGGCCACTCCCGAGCCCTCGGCTGTCCCCTTTGCCGATTCCCACGCGTTTTGTGCCACTTCCTTTGCTCGATCCGCTACTCCCGACTTCGACTCGTTGCCTTTGTCAAACACCTAGATTAAAAAAACATGTTTTTAATTAGTATAAGTTTAATATATAAAACCAACGAGTTTCACCCAAAAACTCGTTGCCAAATACTTTAAGGGCGACCCTGTATATTCGGCCAGACAAATCATATTTTGTATATTCGGCCAGACAAATAGTATGCTATTTTGTTTAGCATGCATAGAAAGGTTAATCATGTGTTATATAAAAGGCGATAAGGATGAGATTCGAACTTCTTCCACTGTCGAAGAAGCCTTGTTTTTCAAATTGTCTCCGGCCTTTAAGATATCGTCAACTCCTTTCTTTAGTTTATCTGTAACCCCGTGCTCAGAACCACCCTGTATATGTAATGAGACGTTAAATACACGGTGTCAGAATTACTAAACGTATAACTGATGCATAATCATATTGTATATCAAAATTTTAAAAATTCTAAAAAAAATTAAATTATCTATTGACACACAAATATATCATATTTACAATATAAAGGCTAAACTTGATGCGTAGTTACAAAGAATGTAAAATTTTAATGTGTGTATATATATCATAAGGGAAAAAGCTAAAGCCAACATTCCTAATACTCATAAGTTATTCACTAGTAAATTGATGGTTTTGTTTATAGCTACTAAGATATATAATAAAATTCAACTTTTGGACTTATTTGGAGTTGCTAAGAAGCAATCTTCGAAAAGGAATATTACCGAAATAAAGATCATAATTGTTTAGCGACTAGAACGATAGATGTCTTTTAACACATGAAAGTAACATAGTCAATTTCATTTTCTTTTCGTTAGCTGTATTTACTCAATTTTTATTCCACCTCTCTAAATAAATGGGTACTAAGTATGAAAATAAAGTATAATAGAGTGCATACTTGAATGTGCCTTGCATGGAAGGACAAAGGGGCCAAACTGAATCTTCTAGTGAATGATACTCCCAAAGAGCCAAATTTGAACAAGGTAAAGCTTGCCATTATTTTGTGTATACTTGTTTTTCTAAGTTGCTAAATCTTTTTAATTTATAGAATGAAGAAATAGTCTCTCGAGTTATGTATTGTCGTACAAATGTTTGGATGTGAGTCTTTTCAGGCACTATACAGATGCTAATGCTAAGACTCAGATTTTGTCTCACCATTCTTGACCACAAATACTATTATCTTTGATCATTCCAAACTGTACTTTCTATGTTTCCTCTCTTCAACAAATACGTAAATTTAATCTCATCTAATAATATTTTCTCCTCATATATCTTTTTGGTCAATAAATTTTGTGTATATATTTGTCAAGTGTTGATAATTATTTAAAATGGGCTTTTTTTCTTTAGCAATTTCGACAAAACAAAGATATCTATTCACCTGAAATTTTGCTCGGAGGTAGAGATTTTTTTTTGGTTAGACTTGGAGATAGAAGACTAGTAGGAGCTCTTTTTATATAATTAAAATTCGAACCCGAAATGAGGGGTTTTGTTTCCCTACAATTACTATAGGTAAAGTTCAAATTTTTTATAGAAAAAATCAAAGTTAACAAAAGATAATTAAAAACAAAAAAAGATTTGGAGGGAGGACAAACTTAATCTAACCATTGGATTATCATTCAATGGTCAAAATTCATTCAATTCTAGGTGAAGTTTTTTTTTTTATTTTAAGAATTTCACCATCACTAAATCCCGGAATGATTCATACAGATACCCTATGTTGTAATGCCCAAAATTTTTATTCCGAAAATCCGGTCGAGTTACCGGATTTTTTTTCCGAACAAAACCGAAGCTGGCCGATTTAGTTAGCTTTTGTTTCCGGCCCACTTCATTCTATTCTTGTGTGAGCAACATAGTCGGCCCATTTTCCTCATTTCTTCACCTTCTTGGGCCGAGGAGCAAGACGGCCTAGTATTTCCTTCTTTCTCTTCTTGGGCCGAGAAGCATGCTAGCCTGAAGCCTTCATTTTCCTCTTTTTGGGCCAATGCAAAGGTGAGGCAACTCGTACATCTCTCCAGCTACGTGGTCTTTTACCTCTTCTTCGTATATGGGCACAATTCTAACAGTTGTAACAAACCGATCTTATGCACGCAACAACTTCGAATTGGTGAGCCATCTTCGTCCTTCTCCCTCATCTCTTTCGGCACGTTGCTCGCCATCTTTTCGGCGCTGGTAAGCAGTTCACCCTTCTTCTCTCTTTCTTTCTTTCTTTCTTTCTTTCTTTCTTTATTTCTTCTTCCTGGCCATGTTGATGAGGCTTACTTGTGACCCCCGTCGACTTTCCTCCCTCGTCCTCGTTATAGTGGTGGTCGGGAAGAGGAATAACAGCATCAGGAGTCGGAGATCCTTCGTCCACACTACGGAAGCAGAAATAGTCGAACCAAGATACTCGCTGGCGAGCAAGTCGACGCCTCCGTCCTCGTCTACATGCAGCACTCGGTTGAGGCATTGCCTTCCTTGTTACGGGGACTAGAGGTGAGTCCTCTCACACTTCTTTCCCATGCTGTTTGTTCATAATTTGTGTTGGGGAAAGAGAGTGATTGTATGTGTGGTTTTGCTTCTCACAAGGCTCAAACACGTGATCTAATGTTCTGAGTTTATTTCCAAATGTTGCCTCTCATAGGTATCGAACCTGAGACGTGCGGAATCTATGTGTTGTTCTAGGTACCCTAAACTCCTCATCCACCGTGGAATATTTGATATGTTGTAGATAGAAGTAAGTAGTTTTTTGTATAAAAATTTGGGAACAATCCAATAGTTAGATTTGTACTTATGATGTCGTGAAGTAGGGTATAAATGTAGTTTTTGATAACTTTAAGAAACTTGGCTAAGTGTAGGGATTGAGTGTCCATGTAGGCAACTTTGAAATTTTGCGTGGATCTTATGAATATATACTTATGGGTTTGATCGTTCTAGCTAGACGTAGACATGGCATAGTACGTTCAGGAATTTTCTGGAGTTTTTGGGATTTAGTAGAAGGTATATATCATAGGACAAAGTAAAACACTTGATTGATTTCCGAAAGAAGTTTAATTAAGGTTTTGGACTTAGAATGTATGTTTGAGTAAACACTCGAACTTGCTATGGATCTTTTACAGTTGTGAGATGTTGATGTTTCCTTACGTATATGCTTGAGTGTTACCATGTGCTTGCTGCTTATTTTGGAATATTAGATAAGGTTAGTGAGTCGAATTGAATTAGAAGGTGATAAAACCTTCAAATTAGCTGTAGATATGTATCGAGTGTATAGAACTTTAGACGATATGAGTTTCTTAAGTTTCAGGACAAAACTTATTTTTAGAGGGCACCAATGTAATGCCCAGAATTTTTATTCCGAAAATCCAGTCAAGTTACCAGATTTTTCTCGAACAAAACCGAAGCTGACCGATTTAATTAGCTTTTGTTTCCGACCCACTTCATTCTATTCTTGTGTAAGCAACATACCCGGCCCATTTCCCTCCTTTCTTCTTCTTGGGCCGAGGAGCAAGCCGACCTAGCATTTCCTTCTTTGTCTTCTAGGGACGAGAAGCATGCCAGCCTGGAGCCTTCCTTATCCTCTTCTTGGGCCAATTCAAAGGTGAGGCAACTCGTACATCTATCCGGATACGTGATTTTTCCTACTCTTCGTATCTGGTCACGATTCTAACAATCGTAACAAACTGATCTTCTGCACGTAACAACTTCGAACTGGTGAGCCATCTTCGTCCTTCTCCTTCCTCTCTTTCGGAACGTTGCTCGCCATCTTGCCGGCGCTGGTAAGCTGTTCACCCTTCTTCTTTCTTTCTCGCCATGTTGATGAGGCCTACTTGTGACCTCCGTCGACTTTCCTCCCTCTTCCTCGTTATATTAGTGGTCGGGAAGACGAATAGCAACAACAGGAGTCGGAGATCCTTCGTCCACTCTGCGGAAGAGGATATAGTTGAACCAAGATTCTCGCCAGTAAGCCAGTCGATGCCTCCATCCTCATCTGCAGGCAACACTAAGTCGAGCCATCCGAGCCATCTCCTTCCTTGTTGCAGGGACTAGAGGTGAGCCCTCTCACACTTCTTTCACATGTTGTATGTTCATCATTTGTGTTAGGAGGAAGAAAGTGATTGTATGTGTGGTTTTGCTTCCCACAAGGCTTGAACACGTGATCTAATGTTATGAGTTTATGATGTCGTGAAGTAGGGTACAAATGCAGTTTTTGGAAACTTTAAGAAAATTGGCTAAGTGTTGGAATTGAGTGTGCATGTAGGCAACTTTGGAATTTTGTGTGCATATTATGGATAGATATTTATGGATTTTGATCTTTCTAGCTAGACGTAGACATGACATAGTACGTTTAGGAATTTTTTCGGAATTTTCGGGATTTAGTAGAAGATATATATCATAGGCCAAAGTAGAGCACTTGATCGATTTCCGAAAGAAGTTTTATTAAGGTTTTGGACTTAGAATGTAAGTTTGAGTAAACCCTCAAACTAGCTGTGAATCTTTTACGGTTGTGAGATGTGGATGGATCATAGTGAGGGCCCCGTTTTTTACCTTTTTCGGGATTTTAGGAAAATTAGGATGTTTTGGTAATTTCTGCAAAAGTTAGGGTTTCTTAATCTTTCGTTCTGAAAACTTACTCGCTAGTCTAGAAACCTTCTAGAATTTGTGTAAGTAGTGGTATTGTGGTTCTAAGACGTTCTCTTTTGATCTCGTAGTTCATAGTGTTTGCACGAGTAGACGATAATGGGTAAGGTAAAATCGGTCGTCGATCAGTTTAGGTAAGTCTTACGGACTTGCTTAGCTAATGACTCCTTTATGAGTGTGTATTACTGTAGTGGTACATGTTGAGTGCCTTATAATTAGAACTTGAGTAGGATGATGTTACGATATAAGTAGATCCAAGTGTATGAGAACGGGTCGTGGTATCACTGTCCAACGTTGTTATGTTGCTGGGAGGCTCTCTGCGACCAATCCACACCGGTATAAGGTGAGGTGCTTCGGATCCATTCCGGTTGGTAAACGGGGACAAATGCGAAGGTTGAGAGACCGTCATGACACACAATAAGTTGAACAATTAGAAAGAATCATTTAATAATATTGTTGAGTGTGAGCATGTTGTTTGTTTACTTTCTCGCATCGTGTTTGGTTTTGCCATAGTATACTCATTGATGCATAGAATTGGTTGCTAACTAATTATATCGTCGTTGATAGACCTTGTAGGGTAGGTAGCTGCCGAGTGATCCGGAGAGAGGCGATCAGCCGGATTTCCGTACTTCTTGGTGTAGGTGTTGGTTTATTTTGGCGACAAGACTCATTTCCTTTCTTTTGGATTATGTCACATATTTTTCTACGGCTGATATTTGTTTCTTGTTATGGTCTTTTTATTAATTAATACTGATATTTGTTTCTTGTTATGGTCTTTTTATTAATTAATACTTTTATTGGGGTTTTTATTGGGTTTTTTTTATTAGTGTCTTGTCAGATGATCCGGTGAAGTTGTTGTCAGGTTACGATCGAGACCCATTGTGAGATCATAACCATGACAATCTGATTTATAGAATTTCTAGAATTTGGGGTGTTACAACGTATGCTTGGTAAGACTTGAAATCGGAATGTTAGGATAGAGATCACAATAACCCAAAATATTTAGCTCTATTTCACAATATTTTCCTAAAAATACATCCAAATGGACCTTCATGATCTAATGCACAATTTCTTTCAATTTACTTTAAGCTCTCATATAAAGCAAACGTAGCCTTAATGATTATGAAAAAGAGAAGGCTTCAAAAGGAGGAGGTCAGGAGAGCATGTACAGTGTCCAGCAAATATCAGGATTTTACTGTTCCAAGTTCATCAAATAGTTAAACATGGTTGCAACAATGTCCAAAGTAAACAACAGGTAAAACTACGGTTTCAATGCAAGATTAAACTTAGGTATGTATCATCTAATGCATATTTTCTCAGCTAGAGGATGAACCTGATCCCAACTTTTTCCAGAGCTTAACCCACTCAATCATACCATCAGCAGCCTGAGCAAACAGAGCATTCTTCGAGCCTAGATTCTGCTTCACAGATGCAGCAATCTCGAGCAAGCAGTCCTCAGTTGTCACTGCTGCAGATGACAATGTCATTGACTCGAAAACGGGATAAGCTTCCTCCATCAACTTCATACCTCCCCAGTCTTTCTTCAAGCTGGCCACAACATCACCCCTTTCGTTCCTCCAGACGTAAGGCAAACCGGTTTTGACTCCAAGTCCGAGGTGGTCGATGACAACCTTAGCACACATACCACACCATATATCTTCCATAGTCTCCCACCTATACTTCCCTTCATCAGCCAACTTCATTGCAGGGAACAAAGCAGGACCCACCAGTTCTCGGTTAAACCCGATGTTGATCCCGCTTAAAGGCATCATGGTTTTGGCTGGAACAGTGAGGACTGCATCAACGTAACGAGAATTTCTGTTCCCGGGTTTGAGGGCCTGGGTGGGTGCATCATAGTCAGCTAAGTTCAACCACAGCCCACATGAGAGTGCACAATTCACCCCATTTCTCATGCTAAAAGGGTAGCCCCTAACGAAATCAGAGCCTTTCACATAAGGATCATATAAGGTATTGAAGAAGTGTGGAGTAGCAGGGGTTCCAAGGTTAGTCATGTGCTGAGCCACGGCATCTACTACGAAGCCCTTGTTATCCTTGGCTGGGAAACAATCATCATCAATTGAGATTATGTACTTTTTACGAGAGACAAGGTAGCCAAAGTACCTGCACGAATATCCAGAGAAGAGACGAGTAGTTAAAGAAGCATCGACTAGTTTGTCAATATCAGTCTTCGTATAGATGGTAACATCAAATCCTTCTGGAATTCTGAGCTCCTCCTTGAGGTCAGGGTCCTTGACTATGATCAAGTGGAATCTTGAAAAAATCGAACTCCACTCGGTCATATAGGATGTAAGATCAGCCTGCACAGCACCTATCACAATATCCACCTCATCTGCAGTGATGCTTGATAGAGCCATTTTCAAAAATTTTACTGCACAGATCAGACACAAAATTAGCATTGACCTCAAGTTAGTTTCCTATAGCTGAAGAATATGAAGAAACAAAGACCCAACCAGTTTCCAATAGCTGATCAAAATGAAATCTACTTCATTTTCTTGATGAAGTAAATGGATCAGAAGCAGATTAGCCATCCTAACTATATACATAAATCTCATTTGACTTCTTAAACCTAAATCTTGAACAAACAAAATCACCATATTGGATAACTTGACTGGGAATGATATTTTATTAAATATCTAAGAGCCTATTTTGATGTGCTCCATGAAATTTTGTTCATTTCGATTTTACTGCACAGATCAGACAAAAAACAAAACAGTTTTGGCCTAAGAATGACCTTTAATTAGGTTTCAATTAAATTATATCAGAGCATCCCAGTGCTGATTGTAATCAACCTATATTTTCATCGAGCATTAAAACCCGACCAGTCTTCCAATTGATCACCGTTATGGCAACTAATTGATTTCCTTCACAAAGTTGACTTGTGAATTCAAAATACAGGATAAATCTGCAAGAACGAAAATACATCTCGATCGGTTGAAATAATCCCGTAATACCTGACCGATCATTTTCGTTCTCTCATAGCACCAAATATTACAGAAGCGATTCACAAATCAAGGACATAAATGATAAAAGATGAAGCTATGACGTCAAGGGAAGAGGTTAACCTAGGTCGACAGATTCAAACAAATCAGGGGTAGTGGAAGATGTTTGCTCAATTGTCACGGAAATCAGAAGAAAAAAGTGATAGAGAAAGAGGAACCGAGATTACCAGGAAACGGTGCGAGAAGGAAGAGCGAGGAAATGGGGGAGCTGCAATGGCGAAGTCAATGGTGAGAGAGAGAATCGAGTAAAGGATTCAACAAATAAAAGAGCATTCGTCCCCGTCTTCCCTTTCAGTAAATTTCTCTCTCTTTCTTTTTACGTCTATGTTGTAACGTTGAAGGAATTGAAACGGGAATGTGTTCAGATCCAAAATTGTGGCCGATAACTCCGATCTCTGTAATCGCAGTTTCTTTTTCTTTCGTCGCATGCCACGCAGTTTCCGCGTTTGTAACCGATAATTGGACCGCACGAAATTTCATTGGGCTGGGCCTCGTTTAGCCCTTTCATATGGGCTGGGCCTCGTTAAGCCCTTTCATATGGGCTGGAAATGTTTTCCCCGAGAACAATCCATGACTTGACAGGTAGATGCAAGTCAACGTTTGTTTGTTTTTTTTTTGTTTACTTTAGAATAGTCATGTGCCGGTTAAACCTAAACCGTCAAACCGCGTCGGTTTAGGTCAACCGGAGTTTTAGGTTTGACGGTTTAAGATTGCGCCAGTTTGACAGTTTAAGTTTATAAATAATAAAAAAAAATCTAATTTGGCGTTTAAACTTGTTGTTGCTTGATTGATGCCCGCCAACGGCTATTTTAAATAGCCGTTGGTTGGCCTCATTGTGCAACGGGCCGTTTCACAGTGGGTTTATAGTTTTTTTTAAAAAGGTTGTTTTAAGAAAAAATCAACTCTTTCCTATAAATACTCGACCCATCTTCCATTTTGTCACACACCATCTCTCAACTCTCGAATTCATCTCTCGACTCTCGTAATGGCAAACTCGAGTGAGAACATTTCTTCTCAATTCTTCCCTAGCACCCAAGAACCCCGAAAATACTGAAATGCCACACCGACAACTATCCCCAACGAAAATGCTTACATCCGAGATTTATACAAAGCATTACAAGAAGGGGGAGCCGGTGAACAATTATATTGTCAAGTTTCATGCAACTATTGTCCAAAGGTGTACAAGTGGAAGGCGAAAGGCGGCTACGGGACTTTGCAAACACACATGCAAAATATCCATCCTGAAAAGCTAGGGATACTACGGGGACAATCACAATTGTCTCACGGATTTGCATTCTTCTTCCTCTCAATCTCCTTTATTTATGTATAACCATAGTGAAGAAAGTTTAGGATTAGCCGGTTTTATATGTTATCATGCATTCTCATTTTCTTATTGTGACTACGAATAAGTTCGAGCATATAAAACTAAATATCTTTAACCTTCTTTTAAACCAACTTCTTGCAAAATCATTTCCAAATTAGTTTCCAAATCTTACCAACAAAAGAAAGACAAAATTCTATCGATTTTGGCATCTTTTTCGCATCAAGTATCTATTTGTAGTAATATTTGGAGTACGCAATTGCAAAAACATTTTTACATGGGCATTACTTTACATTTTATTGATAACGATATGTTTTGCATAATATGTTATTGCATTTCGCCATTTCAACGCAAAACATCATGCAACAAACATTGCAAACTTGATAAAAACGGTTTTACAAGAATTTAATATACAAGGTCGAGTTTTTTCATATTCTTTTGATAATGCATCTGCTAATACCGCCGCCATAAACCATTTGGTCGAGGAGGCGGCATAATATTTGTGAACTCCTTTTACTCATCAAAGATGTGCATACCATATTTTAAATTTATGTGTTCAAAATGGACTTAAGATTTTAGCGATTATGCTAACCTCCATTACCGACATTTATTGATCATATTTGGCACTACTCCAAATTGAGAAAAAAAAAAATGGAGAACATTATGTTTAACTAGTAATGTTCATCTAATTACATTTTCAAAAAACATTGGAACTCATTGAAACCATACTTACAAATTACTTGGTCAAGCCCTTCATTACAAAGACCTTTTACAATCGTTTTCCACACAAAACATTCTTGATAATGAAAATGTTTGGCAAACTTGCATTAATATTTGTAATGTTTTAAAGATTTTTAATGATGCAACTAATGTCATGAGTTATGTTTACACCCCAACTTCTTGTAGATTTTTAGAGATAATCGTAAATGTTTCCGATGCTTTTCAAAGCGGTGCAACTTTTTCAACCCTTATAAATGCTATGAATGACATGAAATCGAAATGGCTAAAATATTACACCAACATTCCCATGATTTATCTTATAATCGTCGTTTTTTATCCTAGACTTAAACTTGATGGTGTTACCGATTTGTTGGTTGTTTATTATAATTGTTTGAGTAAAGATGTCATGGTTTCTAACATTATGCAAGATGTTCGTATCGAAATTGAAATTTTTTTTTTCTTCATTTGAAACAAGTGATAGCTCTTCTTCTACCGCACCTACTCCTACACCCTCTTCTTCTTTTTCTTCATCTTCATCTTTTTTCTTTCAAAAACACAACAAATTTTAGTCAAAATGAGAAAAACACCAAGACATTCATCCTCAAGTGCGGAATTTCAAGATTATCTAACAACATGTTTTAGTTTTAATAGTGATTCTTTCAAGATTATCTAACACATGTTTTTGTATTTAAATTTTTTAAATTATTTGTATTTTCAAAGCACTTTTCTTCTATTTCCATGTAAATATCCACATTCTACCATTCTTTTTTATCCAAAAATTTTAAACTATTGTACTAAAAAAAAAAATCATAGTTTGAAAAAATAAGTTTACTATTATTTTATAGTTTTACGGTTGTTATTTGTTGAATTTTGAACATTTTCAAATTAAAAGTGTTTTCAGGTTTGTGTTATACGCAACCCATTATTCTCTAATTATTTTCAGTGATCTTAACAAAAAATTTAACCACTTATAATAATAATTAAAAATATGTTAACTTCGTATCTTTTTATTTTTTTTTATTTTGTTGTATTGTAAAACTATAATTCTATAAGAAAACAATATAATTAGTGTTATTAATACTTAAACCTTTCACAAATAGAACTTCATCTATATTTTATTGTCATTTATTATTTGTATTTTCAAACAATTTTTTTTTTCTATTTCCATATAAAATTTCAATTCTATCATTCTTTTTATATAACTTTTAAGCTATTGTGCATCAACTATATTACACCTTATACTTTTTAAAAATTTTTTTCAATATGTGTGATTTTTTTATAATGTCAATTATTGTGAACAGGAAAGTATACCAAATGAACGATAAGAAGAACCCAAGAGCTTTCGGAAAAAAATTAATTAAGAGATAATAACACGAGAATAGTAATCCACAATCAATCTATGTTTGTTGAATAAGATTCAAATGGATTTTAACCCTACCTAAAACGAACTTTATATCCGACAATCCCAATATCAATGAAGACCTATACCAAGTCACTTTGCCTCCTTCTGATCCTTTGATGCGACCAAATTTAAACTATTGAATTGCGCATCAATAGATACTTTTGATAATAAATAGGTAAAAACACCATCATTTCCTCTATTCATTGTGATAGTCAATTAATTTCTTGTTATAGATAATTTTACTCAATAAATCAATCGGTATAATTTAAAAGGTTATTTCTTTGTTTTATTTTCTCTTCATATTTTTATAAAAGATAGGTACTTGTTTATATTATACATTACTAGGCAAGACGCGCGTGCTTCACACGCGCTCCGTATATGATATCTGAAATTGCACGCCGCATATGATATCTGGAACTGCACGCCGCGTAGATGATATCTAGAACTGCACGTTGTAGATAAAATCGAGTTGTGTGCAGTTTGTGATTGTAATACAAACATAAAAATGGGCTTTATCTTTAAAAACCTACCTTTCTACTCGGATTAAGCGGTGTAACTGATTTTCTTAGTATAATTTTCCTCATTAATATTGGCTTATTATATAGAACTCGAGTATGTATGATTTGTAATGAAAGAGCTGAACAAAAAGACAATTTATTAAGCCAAGGAAGATACAACTTGAGTCCATATGATTTGTAATAAAAGATCTTAACGAAACAAGAATATATTAAGATGATGAAGAACAAATTGTAAGAATAAACAATTTGGAAAAACCAAAAAACCATAAAATGTGTATATATGTTATTATACATATCTGTATTAATCTATCTTGTCTTTGAACTTCTTTCTTGATCAATTTCGTTTGACGATAAGCTCTGGTTAAAGGTGCAGATTTGGACATCTTTCTCTTCCTCAATTGCCAAGTACCGTATATGCTCAAATATTGCAACAAGAAGTCATCAAGCTCAAACAACTTATTTGTATAAGCATATCTCATTTCGTTCAAGCATGCCTCTGTATCATCTTCATCATCACCTTCACTTCCTGCCCACTATGTCATCTCCTCATCATTTGTAGACTATATGTGTTGACTGCATGTTGCAAAAAAGACAAAAATAAAAAACTGAAGTTCCACACTTCTACCTACTGAGTTATATACTTAGTGCAAAAGAAGGTACAACAATTCTTTCAACACAATAAATTAAAGAAAATAGGTTTCAAAATTTGGGCTTGGAAGTTGATTGAGGGATCGAAATAATACGTGCACACGAAATTGCCCTTACATCCAATTTTATTTAGAAATTAAAGATCAAATGATTTAATTACTTTGGAATAACACGAAGAAAAAACTGGAGAAGATTTTGATACCAATAACAATTGTCCTATTTTACCTCCTAGTGAATCTTGAAGATCAAAAGGCATTCATGTTACAATCTTGATACTAAAATTAGAGCTAAACCTGCAACAACCGAGCGAGCTTATTGCCATGGTAAGGAGCAACATATAGACCTTATTTCATTCTTTTCTCATCACCGAGTGCACTTATGACATTGCCTAGGGCGATACCCTTGTTAATGTGTACTTCTGTTATAAAGACAATGTGTAAATGATGTAGTTATAATGATTACTTGGGGGGAATCTTTAAATCTTCTTTGAAAGATAATCCATGAGTACCTAGTCTTTTGGCTCTCTCTGATCCGGTAAGATCTACTAAATGAAGTTTGACACATAAGTATTCCTAAGTCGTGTTACATGTAAAATTTTATAATAAAAAAAAAAATCGAACCTTGGATATTGTCAATATGCTGCAATTTTATACAGAGGGAAGGATTCACCTGGATTGGGAGTGCAAATAACAACACAATAAAGTAGAGAGTAAACTGATGAATTAACCTAAATCAAATTTTTTTAAAAATTTAATTAGAAATTCACAAAAATTCATCATACAATTTAGAATTCAATAAAAAAAAATAATAAGAGGAAAGAAAAGCGAGAAGGAAGAAAACAGAAGTTTGGACTTGGAGGAAACATACATAAGCAAGCAGAAGCATGGGTCTGAAGGAGAGATGTTTCAAGCTTATTTGCTACCTAAATATATCACCTTCCTGCAAAAAGTCACTGGAAAATCACAGGACGACAATCAAAACCCCAAAAATTGAACGAAACAGGGATAAATGAAGACCGAGAAAGAAGAAAACATAACAAGACCTCGACAGTGAAAGTCTGAAGTTAGGGACGACATTCAAGCTTTAACTTGTCTACAAGATGTCTTATGATCACATCCCTGCTTAAGATGGTGCAACCCTGTGAAAATGGACAAAATAGTTTATCAACAGTTATGAATAAGGGAACCAATCCGAAATTTTCATTCACATCTGCGTAGAAAAGAGGGAAAAAAACAAAAAACTGAAAATAAATAATGGAGAAATTGAGTTTCAGGAGATGAAATTAAAAGGGAAGAGAGAACATGTCTGGTCACAGAGTTCATTAGAGGAGTCGGTTCCATAACCTGCCAAAAAAATTGAGAGGAGACATCAAACGTGAGATTTCATCAACACTTGGAAGAGAAACGCTTGAATAGCAAAACTATAAACACAAATCTAGGTTACCTTCATCGAACAGACATTGAAGAAGACGGTAAGGAAGAATTCCAGAGGGAGCGTCTGTAGAATAGAGCAAGGAAAGTGGTAGGGATAATCTCCCGATACGATATACATGGTAGGAACGGTGAGTTTCTGTCGAAGGCAAGAGGGAGAAACACGTGTGAAGAAGAAACGTGAACCAGACAAGAGAGTGGAAAACCCTAGTGCTGCATTTAATAGGGTAGATGGCAGAAACGTAATAAAAAGCCCTAATGGCGACTGCGGCGACTCCAAAGGAGAATTCAGAAGTGACAACTCTCCCTGCCTCCATTCATCCAAAAGACGGCGGTACAGATCCCCATGACCCCCCTGGACAGATAAGCCCTGCTTTAGGTCCCACTGGCATCCCTTCGTCGTCACCCGTTCCTAATGATAGTCAACAGTCCAAGGCCCCATCTTGCAGCCAGATGTTGTTTGGTACTAATGCTTGGAAACAACTGCCAATCCTTCTGGACAATCTTGTAGAGATGGGAAAGGTAATCATTGATTACCCTAATGGGGAGGACTCGGTTCCCAATATCACAGTGACTCCGGAAGTTATACAGATCATGAATGCTCCATGGAAGAATTCGGTAGTGTTAAAACTCCTTGGTAGAATGGTATCCTATTCGGCTTTTGAAAAGACACTACGGATCATATGGAAACCGATTGGTGGATGGTCAATTATTGACTTACCAAATGAATATTTTCTTGTGAGATTTGAGAGAGAGTCAGATATGATGACGGCGTTTACGGGGGGTCCATGGAAGATGTTTGGGCATTATTTGCTCATGCAACAATGGGATCCATCTTTTAACCCATGTTCCTCAGTCATTTCTCACACTGGTGTTTGGATTCGTATCTCGGGGTTGCCTTTTGCTATGTATAATAGCAGTATGATCCGGGTCATTGGCTCTGCAATAGGAACGCCTTTGAAGATTGATGAATCCACCCTTAAGATTGATAGAGGGAGGTTTGCGAGAGTTTGTGTACGTGTGGACTTATCTCGACCTTTGAAAGGAGAACTTGTGTTGAATGGCCAAAGACTCCAGTTGGAATATGAAAACTTACACACTATATGCTTTGGATGTGGGAAGTATGGGCATATGCGGGATGCTTGCACATTGGGTAGGAAGCCATGTGAGGGACATCAAGAGCATGACAACGTCCCTATTGGTGATGTTGTGATGTATGCGGATAAAGGAAAGATATCGGAGACGAATCTACTGGACCAAGTGCCGCAGGTTCAGGATGATTCAGGACATGGGCCGTGGATGGTAGTACAACATAAGCCCAGGGCTGGAAAGTAAAAGGGTGAAGGATTGAATCAGACACGAGAAGGGAATCCTGGGAAGCATGGGAATGGATATGTTGGGCATTCAGTGAAAGGTGATCAGGGAGGAGGTGTTACTGTGAGAAATGGACAAATGACTTCAATGCAGGTTAGTTCGGGTAATGTGTATGTTCCAAAAGCTAAACCGAGAAAGAGAAGTAGAGGTGGCGTTCATAAAGATGTGACTCGGGTTGAAGCACCAGAGGTTGACTACAATGCGGCTTCTACCAGTAAGATTAAACCGGGTGCTCTGAGTAGAATAGCTATGGTCCAGCTGAAGATGGTGAATCCGGTTATACCAGTGGTGCCCCAAGTGAAAGTCCTGTATCGTGCCCGTCCTGATGATGTTGTTTTTTCAGCTCAAGGAAGCAAGGAGGGAGAGAAAAATATTGGGAATATGGAGGAACCTTTGGTGGCTGGTATGGAAGTTGATGCAGCCCGGGAAGGGATGGAGACGCAGGTCTCTTTGGTACCGGATTCTTAGTAATGAGAGGAAGATGTTGTTCTTAACCATGTTATATTAATGATAGGGTTATTGTGGAATTGTTTCGGGACTGTTAAGCCCAACTTCCGAAGATCTATGAGATACTTGTTACGTAAGTTTCGACCGGATTTTACGGCTTTATTTGAGACTCATTGTTCAGGGGATAGGGCCTCGGCTATTTGTGAACAAGTGGGGTTTGACTCGTTTGACCGAGTGGAGGCCGAGGGGCAAAGTGGGGGAATTTGGTTATTGTGGAATTCCTCATCTTGCCTGATGAATGTTATTCATAAGGACCTGAAGTTTATACATGCTAGTGTTGGTGTCGGAGCTGATACCTTCCATTTGTTTGTGGTGTACATTTGCCCGAACCCGCTGCTACGGGAGGGGATTTGGGACAGATTGGCATCGGTAATGGAGACTATTAATGCACCGATTGTTATTGGAGGAGATTTTAATGCAATCAAATCCCTAGATGAGAAACAAGGAGGGTCTTTGAGGCTGTCTAGGACTGATTTGGAGTTTAACAATTGGATTAGCAATAATAATCTCATTGATCTAGGTTGTCAAGGGACACCGTTTACCTGGTATAGAGGAAATAGTCCAGCTACCGGAATTGATAAAAGACTTGACATAATTTTCTTGTCTCCTGTTGGAAGGATGCGTTGGGGAGAAGCGATTGTACAACATCTCCCAAGGCTATCCTCGGACCATAATCCCCTTCTTTTGCGTTTTGATGGTAATATCGGGGGAAATCGGACGAGACGACCTTTTAGATTTCAAGCTGCTTGGCTTACTCACCCGGAATTTAGCACGCTGGTGAAAGATGGTTGGGATAGAGTGGCTAGTCTTCCTATTGCACTCTCTAAACTCCAGACGAAACTTCAGCGTTGGAACCGCCAAGTTTTTGGCAATATTCATGATCGGAAGGAGAGCTTAGTGAGTATCCTGAATCAGGTTAAGATGGAGTTGGCTAGGGGTGTGGCGCAACACTTGATTGATAAGGAAAGGGAGATCAATGAGAAGTTGTCAGTCACACTAGAGCAAAAAGAGTTAGTGTGGAAGCAAAAATCCCGTCAACAATGGATTGTGGAGGGGGATCGGAACACGACATTTTATCACCTCTCAACTATTGTTCATCGACACAAAAATAGAGTTGAATCTCTAAAAATGCCGGACGGTAATTGGTGCATTGTTAAGGAAGATTTGGAGAGGCATGCAACCCAGTATTTTAAGGATTTGTATGGGCCGTCATCGCTGCCATCGCTCGGTAATGTTGCTAAAGGTGGTTTCCGGTTCTTAAGGAGGATATGCTTTACCAGTTGAGCAGGCCTTGTGAGGAGGAGGAGATACTGAGAGCTATTAAGGAGATGGGACCTCTTAAAGCTCTAGGACCATATGGTTTTCAGCCCATTTTCTACCAAAAGCTTTGGGATTCAGTTGGGTCTTCTCTTACTTCCTTTGTTAGGAATTTTATGGAAAATGGAGTTCTCCCTGAGCATGCAAATGATACTCTTTTGGTTCTCATTGGTAAGATTGCAAATTCAAGGCCCAGTCAGTAATTCTATTTAAGAGTTCCGGAGATAATCCAACAATTCCGACCTATAAGCTTGTGTAATGTTTCGTATAAAACTATTACCAAGGTTCTGGCAAATAGATTGAAACCTATCATGAATGAAATAGTCAGTCCTATGCAGAATAGCTTTATTCCGGGTCGGTCCATCTCGGATAATGTCGTTTTAGTACAGGATGCGGTGCATTCAATGCGTTCTAAGAGAGGTAGGAAAGGCTAAATGGTGCTGAAGTTGGACTTGGAAAAGGCGTATGATAATTTACGGTGGGAGTTCGTTCTTGAAACTATCCGGGATATTGGTCTACCGGCTATATGGGATGATTGGATAGGTAAATGCATTACCACTGGCAACATGAGTGTGTTATGGAACGGGGCGAGGGCTGAAACCTTCCATATGACGTGAGGTCTTCGTCAAGGGGATCCCATCTCTCCCTATCTTTTTGTTTTGTGTCTAGAACGCCTTGGTCATATGATTGAGAAGGCTGTACGGGAAGGTATATGGAAACCTATGTCTCTATCACGTGGAGGACCGGCTATCTCACATTTGTTTTTTGCGGACGATATTCTTTTGTTTGCTGAAGCGTCTATCATTCAGCTGGGTGTTATTCGAAGTATTCTCGAGAGTTTATGCGGAGCTTCAGGGCAGAAGTTTAGTATTAACAAATCTCGTATTTTTGTGTCTCATAATGTTAGGGGAGCATTGGAGAGACAATTGAGTGATTTGTGTGGTATACCGACTACAAGGAACTTGGGAACTTATTTGGGAATTCCGATTATCCATGGACCGGTTTCGAAAGAGGATTTCCGTAGTCTTATTGCAAAGGTTAATGCAAGGCTAGCTGGATGGAAAGCGAACACATTGAGCCTGGCAGGGGAAGGCGGTGGTGGCTACTATCCCTATTTATAGTATGAATACGTTATTGTTGCCTAGAAGTGTGTGTAAGGAGTTGGATGGGCTTTGTAGGAAGTTTATATGGGGTTCGACTGAGACCAGGAAAAGATTGTATCTCATTAGTTGGGATCGCTTATGTCTTCCCGTGGATTCAGGTGGTCTTGGCTTACGTAAGGCAGAAGATTCGAATCTGGCTATGATTAGTAAGTTGAGTTGGCGTATGTTCCAAATGAGTGACTTATTGTGGGTATGTGCTATGACACACAAGTACTGGTTGACTGAACTAAATTGGCCGTCTGGGATACTTTGTAGGGCGGGTTCATCTTATGTGTGGAAAGGCATTACAGTGGGCTATAATACGGTGATAGCCAAGAATATTGGGAGAAATGTTTCGAATGGTAAGCTCACTAAATTATGGGTAGATAAATGGTTGGGGGATGAAGAACTGAGCAAAGCAGCACAAGTCCCTCTCACTGAGATTGATACGATGAAACGTGTTTGTGACGTTTGGCTTCGAGATAGAGGGTGGGACTGGGAGTATCTGTCTTGCAGGATTTCAAATCGCTGCTTTCTACGACTTATTGCGAGGACTGTACAGGTTGATGCCCAGGAGGATGATTGCATTACGTGGATTGGAGACTCTAAGGGAGCGTTCTCGGTTGCTTCAGCATATAAAGTCATTACCAAAGATAGGAATAGAGCCGAGGGTCGGAGCGGGTTATTTGTGCAGTTATGGAAAGTGAAGGTCCCGGAGAGGGTCAAATTCTTTATGTGGTTGTTAGGTTGGAGGGCTAATATGACAAATGTGGAGCGGAGGAGAAGACATTTGTCGATGAATGATGATTTGACGCCTGTAGAGGGATTCCGGAGAGTCTTTTGCACCTGTTACGGGACTGTAGACATGCACGTCATATTTGGGAGGCAATGGTTCCGACAGTTCATCAAAGTGTCTTCTTTGCCTTGGACTGGGAAGCTTGGTTCTTTGAGAATGTTTCTCTGTGTTCGACACGAAGTGACGGGCCGACTTGGAATGTCCTTTTTGCTTTAATTGTTTGGTGGTTGTGGTGTTGGAGGAATCAACGGATCTTCACTGATAAAGAAGACATTGGGGATAAAATACATTTTCTCTGGGCTAGGTATGAAGAGACTATGGCAGCGTTTAAGTTCAGAATGGTTGGCTTTAACAAAGAACCGAAGAGAGAACGTCTTATTGCATGGGTGAAACCTCCTGAGGGATGGGTGAAGCTTAATATAGACTGTGCGAGTAGTGGTTCGGATTCGATCGCTGCGGCTGGTGGCATTATACGTGATTGGAGAGGGGACTGGGTTAAAGGGGTGGCGGTTAACATTGGTATTGTGAACGCACCTATGGCAGAGCTGATTGGGGTGGTGAATGGACTATAACTTGCATGAGACTGTGGTTTTAGGCAAGTTTTTCTTGAGATGGACTCGCTGCTGCTGTTGGACTTGATCAACAAGGGTGTGTGCTCGACACATCCACTTGCTAGCCTGGTACTCACGTGTCAAGGCTTCCTTTCCCGGGATTGGAATGTCAATCTCGGCCATATTCATAGGGAAGGTAATCGAGTTGCGGATTCCATTGCGAATTATGTCTTCTTGTTGGATCTTGGGAGTCATGTTCTTGATGTTCCTTCCACTTGTTCTCTTGCTCTTATTTTGGAGGATAGTAAAGGCGTTTGCCTTCCTCGTATGACTCGTTTGTAATCCCCGTTTTGATCTTAATAAAGCACTCCTTAGTGCGGAAAAAAGTAAGGATTTATTTTATTTTTCCAATGAGCATTAAAATTGAACCCTAAAAAGATTTTTCATTATTGTGCAAAAACTTATTGTGCATGTTTTATAGATGGATAATTATTTTTAATAAACATTAAGATATTTATTGAGAAAAAAACCTTACTTTATATAGCTTATAAATATAAATTTGTGAGCTCACAATTAATATTTACCTTTTTATTCCAACATATATTCATTATAATATTTACCTTTTTATTCCAATATATATGATATTAATTCTATTTTTGAGTTGGAATTTTAATAAGAAATTTTACTCGATAATTCATCGAGTGCATTTATTCGACAAAAAAGGTTAATAAAATCTCATAACAATATGTGATAATAACAATACGTGATAAGTCAACCTACTACACAATCTGATACAACAGTACAACACAAAGCTTCATTAAACCTTTTTCTAATCACATACCATGTGTATTTAAATCCAATCCCCTCTCTTCACATGCACCTTTGATACTAATCCTTAGCATACTGAAACCACAAACCTCCCAGCTTTGGACATGGAGAATCATTAATGAGTTCATCATAAAAAGCTGATCAAGGAAAAAAGATTGAACAGCATCCGGGTCTTCCGTTCCAATCGAATACTTACTACTTGTTTCCAAAACTCTCAATGCTTGTTTCATCTCTCTCATAATTCAAGAAGCTGTTTTGAAGAAGGTTAAGACATGATAATTACCTTGTAAACCCAATTATGTCCTTTGCATTTTTTTTTAAAAAAAGATGACTGATCCTTGTAAATGCCAATAATAGCATTAACGACACATTGAATCTTTAAGACCCTTATATCCATTGTCCTCATCCCAAAATCGAAAAAAACATGGCAAGTTGCACAAATCCTCATGTGATATTTTCTGAAACACCAAATAGAAAAACATTCACAAAGACTTAAAAAAAAGGGTATCACAACACAAAACAGCAAGAAATCCAGAATATGCCTAGCACTGCAAATGTTCACATGAACTACTACGTACACTACCTACATGACACCCACAATTGCCATAAGGAACTGAAGCTTTTCATTTACATCAGCCATGCTCGTTGGCTCCATAAACGAGGCTGGCGGTTCAACTCCGGTGAAGATGTACAATGCCTTGAGCTCCTCCACGTAAGACGCGTTTGGTTCAGCTTCATAACCGACTATAGTTCGCATCGCATTGATCTGTTTCCATATGTGACCCTCATTGTTAAATCCCTACATTCATTATAAGGTCAGTTCAGACAATAAAGCAAGCAAACAATTCTTAGACATAAAGAGTGGAGAGTTAGCAATCAACCTCAATAGACGTTGATGCTGATGCAGCGGACAAGGGTGGAATCTCATGATCAGAGTTGAGATCTTTTCCTGCAAGTTCAAGTTTGGCTGAAATCTAAAAAATGGATAAACTAATCACAGTTTCTTGGCCAAGGATGTTACCTTCAGGGTGATAATGATCTTGGTCAAGCATATCGAGTCCACTTGTATCCGCGCGTACACAGATCACAGTTTCTTCTCTTATACTGGTGGCCTTAATATTACTTGTCTTCTTAAAATGCACCACAAGTTTCTTTACATGAACAGGATCTTTGTCATCTGCAATAGTTTCACCTTCTTCTCCTGTTGTTCTTTCTGTTTGTTTCTCAGATCTAATGCCTCCTAAATCCTTATAGTCTCCAGTGACATCTCTTACTTCTCCGGAATGTCGAACTTGTTCTCCTTCCTCAGGGATGACAAACATAGTATTGTCAATCTCCTCTTTAGTTAAAACTAATTTATCATCTCTCCGGGTATCTTGAATCGACACTGATTCAGGAAGCTCACTTTCTTTCTCTGAAGGTAACTTCAACTGTTTAAGGTTGTCATCTGCAATAGTTTCACCTTCTTCTCCTATTGTTCCTTCCGTTTGTTTCGCAGATTTAACGCCTTCTAAATCCTTATAGTCTCCAGTGACATCTCTTACTCCGGAATGTCGAACTTGTTCTCCTTCCTCAGGGATGACAAGCATAGTAAGGTCAATCTCCTCCTTGGTTGAAACCGATTCATCATCTCTCCGGGTATCTTCAGTAAACTCGCTTTCTTTCTCTGAAGGTAACTTCAATTGTTTAAGGTTGTCACCCGTGCCGAATTCTCCTTCACATAAATCTGGTGATATCTTCTCCCTTGGTTCAACATTACCAAAGTTTCCCTCCAAAGGTCCACTATCATCAGGCATAAACGGTGGTGCTTTCTCCACTGCATTTTCATGATTTTTAGTTTCGGTTATACCCTCGTCCCTAATTGACTCGATCATTCCGGTTGTCTCCCTTTCTAACTCATCTGGTTCAACATCACCAAATTTTACCTTAGACCTGTTGTCTTCCATGTTCACTCGAGGCCCGAAAACACCCACTTCATGCACTTGCTCACCATTGATATCAGCTGATGCTACAACCTCTATTTCATTTCCTGTGAGCTCTCCCCTTCCTTCCTTCAGCGAAATCTCGTCCTCAGCTTCCTGAATACCCTTCAGTATCTCGGAAGCTATACTAGGAATCGGCTCCTCGTTCCCTACTGTCTGCTTATCATTTTTAGTTTCACCTAAAAGCTCGTCTCCGATTGATTCAACTCTTCCGCTTGTCTCCCTTTCAAGTTCTTCAAGTTCAACATCACCAAATTTCACCATAGGCCTACTGCCTTCCATGCTCACTTGAGGCCCACAAACATCCACTTGCTCAACACCGGAATCATCTTCCCGACAAACCTCAGACAAAACTGATTTCTCAAGATTTTTAGTTTCACTTACACACTCATCTTCAATTGATTCAACCAATTCAGTCATCTCCCTTTCAAATTCCTCAGCTTCAACATCACCAAACATCACCTCAGGCATGTTTTCTTCCGTGATCACTCGAGGAGACATGAAAACATCCACTTCTTGCACTAGTGATACATCAATATCATTTTCCCCACCAACCTCAACTGACATTACAACTGCTTCTACATTATTTCCTAGCATATGTCCCCCTAGTTCCTCCATCAATGAAATCTCCTCCTCAGCTTCTTGAATTCCCTTTAATATCTCAGAGGCTACACTAGGACTTCTAATTACACTTTTACCCTCATCCCTAACTGATTCAATCATTCCAGCCATCTCCGTTTCTAAATCCTCCGGTTGAACAACACCAAACTCCACCATATGCTTGCTGCGGTCCTCCATGCTCACTCCAGGACCGAAAATATCCGTTTCCTCCACTTGCTCAACATAGTTATCATTTTCCCAACCAACATCAGCTGAGAATAGTCCTTCTACGCCATTTCCTATAGTATCATTTACTATCTCAGCGGCTGTGCTCGAAATCGCTTCCTCTTTCTTTATGTATTCATCAGTATCTTCCTCATACCCATCTTTTTCAAACTTGTTAACCATTACCTCTCTTATATATTTTATATCTTCCTCAATACCTATATCTCGAACTTCATTGTCTTCCTCCTCCTCTAATTCAATTCTCACCTTCAATGCTTGGCTTACATCATCTTCCAATACCTTCTGTTCTTCTTCAAGATCATAAAATTCTTCAGAATCCTCTACCTCCACCCTCCCATCAACGTACTGACAAAATTTTTGTTCTGCATCATCACCAAACACATCATACTGTAGCAAAGAAGGCGGCGGATTAGGGTTTGAAAGCAAAGTGCTCATGAGCTTGTCAGTGAGAGCATAGCTAGCATAATAAAACCCAAAAGGGACACTAAATGCAACCCCAAAAGCAGATATAACCACAAGGGGAGGAAGAGCCAACGGAGCAGCGGACGCTATAATGCCGGTAAGTGCAATCTTCTTTCCTAGATTTAGCCCACTATGCCATATCTGGCATAGTCTACCGGTGTTTCTTTCAGGTGGACGAAACTCTTGAATCCACCGATCTTCCTTATGGGGATCTTCCATTCTACATCAACACAACAAAAGCCACAATTCAATTTGGAGTTTCAGCTATTGTATCAGACCGTCTGGCTCTTAAATTGGAAAACAGGAAAAAAGAAGAACCCTTAAAACCATATTATGACTTCAAATAAAGAGAAACAGTGTTCGAGCAATCAATCACATTGCAAATCAATACGAAACAAGTAAAACTACGAACCCAAAACTGCAAATTCCTTTAAAATCTCTGCTCGATGATCATAATAGAAGCCCTAAAACAGAACTATGCTATTAGAGAAAGAGATGAGTACATTACCTGGTTGAAGGAGTTCAAGAGGAAGATGGTAGTTTGCTCAAGTTCTCCATTGCTCGACGATCAAGAGAAAGAGAGAGAAACGAGAAGGAAGAAGACTGTGATAGAGAGAGGGAGAAGAGACACGCGTCGGAGTAGACAGAGGGCAGATCAATCATCGATGACAATGAAAAGCCAAAGCGTCCAACAGAAGGCCACCTGTACCATTTTTGCATGCAGATTCTCTAACGTCCAAAATCCAAATAATTCCGAACGATTATTCAGAATAATATTTAAATATTCCCACCATAAAAATTAATAACATTTATTTTAAAAAATTCACAATAATTTTTCAAATAATTCTGAATAATCCGCTTCACCGCATAGTGCATACTGTGCATGAGTTAGTCACATGTACCGTGTACGAGTCCGGCCGACAAAGAGACTATAGTTTAAGCCTTAACTTGGACGTAAATCCCGATTAGATTCGGGACTCATTCTACATTTCTACTGAAAAATATTGAAAATAATTAAATACAATATTATCTTATTATATTAGAAAATTTTATATTTAATTTTATTCTTTTAATCTTTATTATTCTCTTTTCTTATTTTATTAATATATTAATATATTTGTGGTTCACCATTTACATAGTTTTCTTCACCATAAATCTATCATGTATCAGGACAATTTAAGTTTTTGACTTCAATTCAATCCTCTATTGTCGTCAATCCACCAACATCTAAATCTACTTTTGTCACCATTTATCAGTGGTCCTATCGATCTAATGTTATACCGATTTATCAGTGTACAAATATTTATTGCTTATTATCTACTCTATTTAATGACAACAAAATAGTTTATATATAATTCCTTAAAGAAATATAATAATCAATAATATTTTTATCAAAATCCCGTGCAAGACACGGGTAATATACTAGTGTGGTTGTATAGGTTAAAAGGTAAGTTGAAGAAGTGATAAGGCCGGTATTTTGGTGTGATTAATAAATAACTCTATGCAAATAAATATGTTTATTTACGATTGTCGGGGATAGGTAAAAACCCGGGCAATTGGTCACCTCATCTCGTTGGTGAGACCGAAGATTTTTAGTGTTGTGTTCTTGAAGGAAACAAAATTGGATAAGGGAGATGAAGGATGTTCGTATCAAACTTGAAATGACAAGGTGTTTTGGTATTAGATTTGTTGGTAGGTCCGGAAGCTTGACAATCCTTTGGGAGGAGGGAGTTTAGGTGAGTGTCCTCGCTTACACTAATTATCACATTAAAGTTGAGGTTAAGGAGGAGTTAGGTACTATACACTATACACTAGAGGTTTACATGTGTTTAATGGGTCTAGAGGCGAGGATAGGCACTTCATCTAGAGGGGTTGTTAAGACGGCTGTATGAGAACTCCATGAAGCACGAATGTACTTCAATCAAGTATTAGTATTGATGATAAGAATGGGCGATCGGGGTGGACTTTAGTGGGATAGCGGATTTTACGGAAACCATTTATGCATATGGGATGAGGAAGTACGTTGAGGTTTGGGGGCGAGGTTTATATGGAATAATGGAATAGAGGAAAGCGATTTGATCCAAGAAAGGGTTGACATGAGATTCGCTAATGAGACTTGAATTAAGTATTTTAGAGAATATGGATGTGTGAGGCACATTGATAGACAAGATCATATCATGTTCCTATCTTGTTTGAGTTGTATGTTTGAGTTGTATGCTTTGGAAAAGGATGAGAGAAAAGAGAAAAAGACAACGATTGTTTAGATTTGAAGCTATGTGGATTGAGCATGAGAGTTGTCAAATCATTGATGACATAACCGGTAACTTAGTTTTGTGTTTTTATGTATGATTTTTTATGACAGTATACAAAACATCTATATTCTTACCTTTTTTCTCTATTTTTCTTCCAATATTTAATGTTTTCTAAGATTATTTTGATTTCATTTGAAGTTGTGGTGACAAAGGAAGTATGTGTATGGGATAATGTAAGTTTAATGTATTTGTGGTTTTTATTTAGTATTGAGAAAACATTTATTGTGTTTATATACATTATGGTGTTGTTGACAACACCATAACTCCATTTATTGTGCTTTTGAGGAATAATGGCTTAGTGTCTATGCTATTGTAAGCATCACTTAACATTATTTTATACCTCATTGGGTGTTGTTGACAACACAATAACTTTATTTTCACAATCTCAAGGTGTTGTTGACAATACAAGCAACATTGGCTTGTGTGTGTTGTTTTCTTGTACTTTTGAGTTGTTATTGACAACACAAACAACATTGTTCTTAGTGCTTGTGTTGTTGTTGTTGATGACACCAAATATGTTTCATAATCCTACCTACATGTAAGAATAAGTTTTTTGGTCATAAATGTCGCACGTCTCCATTAATACTCATTTAAAAACTTATGCTCCTTCTGATTCTCAATACTTGTCATTTGAACTCTAAAATTTTAGTTCCTAATATTTGACCTTATAAGTATTATTAATACTCAAACTTTTTATAAATATAATTTTAACTACCTTTTTATTTATTTTTTGTATTTTTAAAATATTATTTCATCTCTTTTCATATAACTCTCTACATTCTGTCATCGTTTTTATACAAATTTTTAAAAATTATTATGCATCATTAAATATTATTATTTTTACTTTTAGCTTTCTTAATATGTAAGAATAAGTTGTTGAATGTTCGTATTGACAATGTTGTTGAATATTTCATGTGGATTTGTGTTGACGTTATTTCAATTGTACTTTGTTGTTTGAAATAGTTTTGTTAACGATATATGTGTATTGACAATGTTATTGAATGTTTAATATTTTCATTTAAATATAATGTATGTGTGTTGAGGAGAACATAAAGATCCAACTTTATTGTGTTTAAGGTATTTTTTTATATAAATGAAATTGGTTCAATGCACTGCACGACACTCCGTCTAATGGATTGAAAAGCCCAAAAAATCCGCAGACGGACAAACCGTCATGAAAGAGCATAACAAACGGGAAAAAAAAAAAAGAAATACACAAAATTACACTATAATACTAGGAAATCCCGGTAGCAAAGAGGTTTGTGGAGGATTATTGTTCCCACATCGATAATATTGGGATAACAAGTCTAATATATAAGGTTGGCGGGCTACTCCTATTGCCAAATGATTTTAGGATGGAACCTTGTTAAGGTTATGTGTTGGAATTGGGCCCAACACACATATGCGCTTGATCGTGCAATGGATCCCCACGTCAATCTGACCCAACAAAATTATCAGGGTATCAGATCAGGTTCTGACTTGATAATCCGTCCGGTTGGAATGCCCGACCTTAAGACATTTCATCAAGTGTCAACCGAGCTCAAGGGCAGGGATAAGAGGGATTGTGCCCCTGCTTCCAGCGGGATTATTTCAACGTAGGCGGGTATAATTCATACTCCTTTGCTAGCTCATCTCATCTGTAGATGGTGGGAAAAATATTCTTTTTGTTTTTATTATTGCTTAACCCCTACTTAATACAGTCAACTCAATATAATTTTTAACATACTATTTTATCAACCATTACTTAATTTCATTTGACTGTTTATTTATAAAACACAACTTTAAAACTAATATACAAAACAAACCTTAATTTTGAATTGTATATTTTTTAAATTAACTTTTAGTCAATCTGATGTAATTAATATAATAATTCATCAATCACTATCTAATTTATTTGATAATTTATTTATCAAAACAAACTAAATATATAAGTTAATTTAACTATCATCTAAATTAAATATATATATATACAACGAAAAACTCTAATTTATAGTAAGAAAACTTTAGTATAATTTTTTATTTAAAATATAGATTTTAGTGTTTAATTTTTTACATAATATGCAAATTAATATCCGAAATGTCTTATAAGATATTTTTGGTGCCCCCTTAGAAAACTTTTTGGCTCCGCCACTAACCGAGCTAAACGGTTGCACTTGAGGGGGCGTGTGGAGGATTATGGTTCCCATATCGATAATATTGGGATAACAAGTTTAGTATATAGGGTCGGTGGACTACACTTCCTATTGCCAATTGGTTTTAGGATTAAACCTGTTGGGCTTATGTGCTAGATTTGGGCCCAACGCGCATATGCGCTTGGACGTTCGATGGACCCCCACGTCAGTTTGACCCAACGAAATTTATCAAGGTCTTCAAGAGGAAGGAGAATGAGCTAGTCACATGAAAGCGGAGAGACCGAGCACATCATCAAAGAAAGTGCACAGGAATGAAGCCGAGGAACAATTGTGCACACCTCAAATTTGGACTCGAAGAAAACGCCATCAAGAGTCGATCACAAATCCACGACCCCTCCTAGACGAACAACTTGAGCTGTCACCGAAACTAGCTCCAAACTCAGAAGACGTCACAACAACACAAGAAAAACCTAACCCGTGCCAGTGTATATGGTTGGGTAGAGTAGATGTTTTGGAGAAGGAAGCGAGTTTTGCAAATATTGATTTGAAGAATTGATTTTGAAGTTGAAATTCCAAACTTTGTTGTTCTTACCTTTATATATATATATATAACCTAACCCGTACAAGTGTATATAGTTTGCCATCTTTTTCAAAAGGAGATTTTCATGTTATTTTTAAGGTGTTATTGACAACACTCTAAAAACATCAATTTTATAGTGTTTAAAACTATTAGTTTTATCGTGTTTAATGTATTATTGACAATACTTTAAACTTTCAATTCTATTAGTGTGTTGTTGACAATACTTTAAAAATGCAATTTTATAGTGTTTAAGGTATTGTTAACTACACTTTAAACTTTTAACTCTATTAGTGTGTTGTTAAAAACACTTTAGTGTTCAATATCTCGTTAAGAACATTTGTAATTATCAATTTTATAGCGTTTAGTGTGTTGTTGACGATACTTTAAAATTTCAATTTTACGGTTTTTAATGTGTTGTTGACAACACTTTAAAACTTTCAATTTTATAATGTACAGTGTGTTGTCGATAGTAATTTAAACATTCATTTTTATAGTTCATAAGAAGTTGTTGATAGTATTTTAAACTACCAATTTTAATAATGTTTAGTGTGTTGTTGATAATAACTTAAAACTTCAATTTAAAATGTTTAAGATGTTACTAATAATATATTAAACCTTAAATTTTATAATATTTATTATGTTATTGACAATATTCTAAACATTCGGTTTTATAGTGATTAAGATAGTGTTGATATCACATTAAATCTTAAATTAAATTTTATAGTGTTTATTGGGAAATAATCCAATTTTACATATATATATATATATATATATATATATATATATATATATATATATATATATATATATATATATATACGGAACAAACATTAGGAGTTTTGGACTAAACTGCTTATAAATTCGGGTCATTATTGTTACTTTCAGGTGAACCTCATTATCAGGCCGAAAGAAACCCTGAATATTCCATTTGACGGTGGAGCACAATAGCCCATGGTGTTTTTCTCACGCAATCGTATACGTGTCCGATGTTAATTAAGCCTTCAATCAATCTCAAAAGTCTTATAAGAACAAACTGCGCGAACTCAGATATCAGATACGTACGTTCAGTTGTATCTCGTAGCACCAAATATTCAACAGTGCAAATTCAACAACTTTCTGGTTAAAGCAAGTTGAGAGCGATTAGATCAAAGTCGAGTTTAAACCATGAAGATTGTTCATAGAGACTTCGTTCGCAACATATCTAGTATTGTCAAGGTATACCGGCGAAACGTTCATACTAAATTTTCCAATTTAGATGTTCTTTACAACCGTTTTGTTCCTTGGAAAATTTAATTTGATTGTTTTTATGCTGGATTAATTGGTTGCATAGATGGTTCCTGATGAAGCTGATGATTTGTGGATTGCTTACAATTTGATAGCCCAAGGAGACTCAGTTTTATCCACCACTGTCAGGTATCATCTTTACCCCAAATTTAATTCGTTTGCTTTTCGAGTTAGACCTAGGTAATGTCGGTAAAGAGTTTTTTTTTTTAAATACTCGAGGCCTTGAAATTTTTTTAATATTCGCACGCAAGCGTTATTGCTTGTCGAGAATGTGAAAATCTAAGACTCCACAAAGTTGTTTTTTTTCCGTTAATGTTCGAATGACATTGTCATTCATAACTTGTGGAAACCAATTACTGATATTATTGCTAATTTATCTTTTTTTATAAACACTTTTCCAAATATATTGCCGGAAAATTTCCACATATATCATCACTACAGTGCAACCATTACGGACTAGTTGACATGGAACATTTCCACATACATCGTACAACTTAATTTATATAAAACTTATACGTGGATGGGATGCACGTTGAGTGAAGCCACACATTCCATCCTATAAAATCAATTGACAATAGGAGTATCCTAATATTTACATAAATGCATGTTAGGTTCACATAGTATCATTTCATTGTCAATGTGGGATATTTCCACACACAACCCAAACGCAAGATAACAAGAGGTTTAGTAGGGAGATTCGCAACAAACCCATAGTTGGTGCCATTTTTTAAGACTTTGAAAGTTCATACTTTTGCAATTTACCCGTTACTTTTCATCATACAACAATTGTTTCTTTGCCTTAAGTCCTTATTTTTCTTCAAAGTACCGAGAAAGTTAATTATGATTCGAAACGTCTTTATGAAATAATAATTTATCTGTAATCTAAATAGAGGTCTAGTAGGAAATTTGGTGTTGACACTTTGGGCTCTTCATGTACTAGGCCACTATTTAGGAGTTTTAACTATAATTATAAAAGATGGTTTTTAAATTCTTTTTAGATAACTAGGTGGCAACCGCGTGCAGTGAACGCGGGAGCTGGGTTTGATAGCGCACACAGTTACTCGGTATGATATTTGTTTCTATTAGTAGGAAGCCCACATCTGCCTGGGAATTATTGCTTGTTCTTTGGCAGCTAGTACATAGATATCATTACATAACAAAAGGTAAAAACATTGTTATATGTCTGCATAGCAAAATAGAAGCTAATACATTCCCATTTTTGCATAACAAAAGGACACAACAACACTACTATATGTGTATACATATCAAAATAGAAGAGTCTAAACTACAATTGCCTTGTTGTATAGTAAGATGTAAGGCTTTGTCTAGTAACCTAGCTAGGTAACGTGGGGTCGTAAGTCTTCTAAGCTTGCATATATTGTTCCCTGTGAAAGTCTGAGTGTAACCTCATATATCTGCTCCTCTGGCCAGTAGTTTGTGATTGAGGCAGACCACCATAAATCATTGGACCAAACATCAACGGATTGGTTGATGTTATATCTTCTGATTTGTTGTAGCGGTGGTTGAGGGCGCAATCTGCATGTTGGTACAACTTGCATCTCAGGAGCGCTGAGATCAGTATAGAGGCGTGTGTGGTAAACAATAGTGTAGTGTCCTGAAGGCCCTCTAGCCACAATTCATGCTTGTAAGTATGATCCCAAGTAAAGACTTTTTGTCCCAATCACCTCTATTGCTACCCCAACGTGATATTGATATTCAACCATGGTGTTATCCAATAGTAAAATGTAATTCCCTCAATATAATATGGTAGCATAAAGGGATGTAGATAGTGATCATATTTGTGATAAATACATATAGGTTTAGAAAACAAGAGAAAGGAAAAAAAGAGAGTAATGGACTTCTTTTGATATTTGTTAGCTTGATTTTGTTGTTAGTTGGAGGGGCAGATTTCAAGGGTGAAGGCAATAGAAGAAGAGCTGAAAAAAATAGTAGAAAACTATATATATATATATATATATATATATATATATATATATATAAAAGTCCAAATCTAAATTTAAATCACAAAGAAAAGGTTGTGCCTTGTTTGGGAAAAAGGCCGGGAAAATTTCCAAAAATGAGCCCGATGCTATAAAATTCCATCCATTTTCAATGCTTCAAATGACACAACATTTGTGACTGACGATGTTTCCGATGTTTCAAGAGAGTCTAAATTTGACGTAAAAATCGAAACATTTTTTGTGTCCGTGCTCTTGATAATGCAACATACAATTGACCATGGGAAAAACACAGTTTGTAACACCCCAAATTCATAGGACTCGGGGTGCTACTGGGCTAGGATCTCACAATGGATCTTGACCCTAGCTTGACAACAAGTTCACTGGATCTTACAACAAGGCACATATAGATTAAAACGAAACATCAAACTGTAATATATACATATCAAAAGAGTTTACAAAAGACCGCTGAGTACAAACCAAAACATATATTTGTACATCATAAAACTCACCCATATCCCTCGCATACAATCCTAGTGTACGGAGCCCTCAACGGATCACCCCATCTGAATTACTCTGCAGTTCTCCTAACTTGCAAAGGATCTACAGCACGGTATAAAACCGTTAGCTAACCATACATATATAAGATAATACATAAGCACAAACACAAGTCAGGGAATATTAACACATCATCATGCTATCACACATTTACCCGGTTAATTATCTTTATAAAGTCCAACACTCAAATCGTATATACAGATATATGAATGTATGTGACACGAGGAATGTATAATCCTCGCCTCTGGGTGTTGTTGCCAGCTGGAGCGGAATCCGGCACCCTTCCCGTATACCCTAAGGGAGTGATGAAGGGTCCATCCCGTATACCAGATCTGGCCCAACCACAAAGAACCTCCCAGACTCCCAACGGGATGAAAGGGCAGGTTGTCACGGCCCTACAATGGGCGGTCACTAAACCATAGGTCGGTAATAATCAACATCCATGCTATCAAGCATATATCACACACCACTCATGCATACATCCGATATAGGGATGGTAGCTAAGTAAGTCCTATGGACTTACCTCAACCTCGAAGTACTCTCAACACAATCAACTCCAATCTGGAGGACAACACTGCCTAATAACAAGGCATAAAGAGATATCAAATCTCCTATCAATCAAAGGGGTCACACCTAGACCCAAGAGATCCATATGGATCATATCCAACTTATAAACCTCGATAATCTACTAAACCTCAAAGCCATAACCGGCATATAACGATATCATACTCATCATCATTCTATCCTCAAACACATACCTAGCATGCTACTAACCCGCTCATACTAGGAAAGGAAAGGATCAATACTACACTAAGTAGATCCTATACAAGACGCACCTGCGTGACAAGAGGGACGCAGAGGCGAAGTGACCGAAGGCGCAGGCGCGGCGGCGCTCACACGCAAGGGCGGTGACCGTGGCTTCAGGGGCGGCAATGTTGGGGCGCGGGTGCGGTGACAAGGTCCCGCAAGGGCGGCGACTCACAGGCGCGGGGGCGGCGACAGTGCAGAACGTAATCTCCCGACTTCTCTTCCACTCTTCACGTGATCAATTCACGTCTTCATCATTCCACAACCACAATCACATACATATATATACATACAAACATCAATATGCATCCTAGAACATCTAATCCTAAGCTAAGGAAGAGGAAAAAGGAATCAAAGGAAGAAAGAAAGAAGAGGAGAAGTTAAGCAACTCACCACTGTTGTGGTCCTAGGCAGAAAGGAATGATCAACAACACACTCTCAACTGGCTCCCAAGCTCAGCAACACATCCACACATCATCCTAATCATCAAACACATCAATTCTCTTCCAAAACAAGAAGAATTCAAGAACAAACTCAAGGGAAGGAAAGGAGGCAAGAAGAACGTCGTGAGGTAGGCTAAGGAGGTGAAGAACCCTTGATCAGGAAGCAAGGAATAGGTATAAGGAAGTAAGAAAGAATAAAGCACGGTCAAAAGGGTCAACAATACCGGCTGCAGCAGCAGGAAACCACAGGGGCGGAAATTCCTGGCCGCAGGGGCGGAACACTAAGCAAGCCGCAGGGGCGGCCTCTGGACCCGTAGGGGCGGCTCAGTCCTATCTCGGCTCTAAAGACTAAGGCTCTTACATCTCATAAGCCGAGGTATAACTCTCTCTATCGGAGGCATCACCTCTTCGCTCATAAGGTATCAACCTATATCACTCTATAACCTCAAACACAAGCATGGAGGAAATCATCATCTCCAGCTACAAGATCACTATACTATCCAAGGCATAGAGGAAAACCATCTCTAGCCATACTATCATTGCATCACAAGGGCATAGAGGAAAAACATCTCTAGCCGAATCATACTCATAGCAGAAAGACATGGAGGAAAAACATCTCCAGCAATACTATGTCCATCAGAAATAGCACGGAGGAATAACCATCTCCAGCTAAACTCTCTGCACCTCAATAGCATGGAGGAAAAGAACCATCTCCAGCTATAATAATCAATCGCACTAGCACAACAAGATCTACTAAGATCACATATCACATCATAGCTAGTACGAAAATAAACACATCATAGCATATAAGCACATAAGCATAACACTCACCAAGATAGTACTAAGATCTACTCGTCGATCCTACTGGTAAATCTATCTCGGCGTAAAACTCTGGATAGTTCCTCTGAATACTATCCTCAGTCTCCCATGTAGCCTCATCAGGTCCTCATCTCGACCACTGTATCCTCAGCATAGGAATGTCCTTTGAACGCAGGCGTCTCATACCTCGTTCTAGGACTGCAATCGGGTGCTCAACAAAAGTGTGGTCCGGCTTAACCACCAAATCACCATAACTCACAATATGTCTCGGATCTGGTATGTACTCCCTCAGCTGAGACACGTGAAACACAGGGTGAACACCCTCTAATTTCGGAGGCAAAACTAATCTGTATGTTGCGCTCCCAACTCGATCCAAAATCTCGAACGGTCCGACATATCGGGGGCTAAACTTCCCCTTAATGCCAAAACCTCTAACACCTCGTGTCGGAGATACTCTCAGCCACACATGAGCTCCTACTCTGAACTCTAGGGGTCTAGGCCTCCTATCTGCATATGACTTCTGACGGCTCTGTGCAGTCATCATCCTCTCTCTAATCAGTGCTACACGAGCCACATCATCCTGAATCTGATCAGGTGTAAAACCACTAACACTGCTAGGCTCATCCCAGCATAACGGAGTACGACATCTCTGTCCATACAGTGCCTCATATGGGGACATCCCAATAGATGCATGCCAGCTGTTGTTGTACGAGAACTCAACTAGTGGGAGATGATCCGTCCACACTTGTCCCCAGTTCAACACACAAGCTCGCAACATATCCTCCAGTGTCTGAATGGTCCTCTCTTACTGACCATCTGTCTAAGGATGAAACACAATAGTGAAGTGCAAACTCGTCCCCAGGGCAGTCTGAATCTGCTGCCAAAACCTCGAGGTAAATCGTCCATCTCTGTCTGAGACGATCGTCCTCGGTACCCCATGGAGTCTCACTATCTGTCTAGTGTACTCCTCAGCTAATCTGCTCACTGGCCACGTTTCCCGGATAGGGATAAAATGTGCCGTCTTCACCAGTCTGTCCACTATAACCTAGATGGCATCAAAGCTCTTGCTCGGTAAAGGCCCAAGCGAGTTTCTTCGTCCAGCTCCACAAGCTAACACAATCATCAAATAATTAAAAAGGAGGTCAGCATATGGGCCAGGTAAAGGCCCAAGCGAGCTTTCTACGTCCAGCTCCACGCAGCCCAGTCCGCCCACGTGCGGGCCATTCTTCCTCTTCATGCATGCGGGCCCTCAGTGTGCATTTGCCCATCTCAATATATTAATTTATCATAATCCTAATTTATTTATTAATTAAAAGTTAATTTTCATTAAAAATAATAATTATAATATCTTATTGTTATTTGTTTTTTTTAAATTATAAAATAGATACCCAAAGAGGCAAAGACTACTTATTATCTCGATTAATTCTCAATGATTTGAATGGTAGCGTACACATTACACAACACGCGATTTAGCCAATTTCATTAGTTCAAAGCTCGATTGTGGTAAGGAGGTGTGAGACTGTGAGAGGAGCCAACTTACAAATACACCCCAAAAGTCTTTTAGAATTGTACAACTCATAATATTGGCAGTCAACTTTTTACTACGGATCTAGGTGGGAGGGAGTACCGGTTATTGCTTGGAGGAAATTGGATTCGTTTGGAATCGCTAAAAATTATTTTCGGTAAAGTAATAATTTCGAAACAATCAATATGTTTGTTTATAGGTATTTTATCACATGAAAGTAACCTAATCATTTTTATTTTCATTCCTTACCCTTAACCGATTATATTCGGTTTATTTTTTCACCACTCCAACCAAATGGACACTTATAATGAAAGGGCCTAATAGAAAGAAACAAAAATAAATTTAAAATATCCGATAGATAAATTAAATGATGATTGTTAAAAAATATAAGATTTAAATAATCGATTTTTAAGAAACAAGTAAAATCTTATAATAAGATTTTACAATCAAATTTGTATAAAAATAAAATGTAAGATTATAAGGGACAATTAATTTAAAAATATTAGAGGAGGACAAACACTATACAAAATTAACATAATTAAGAATGTGTGATAGTACCTTCAATTTTCTCTTTTTCTTTTTTTTTTATTTGAAAAAAAGAGTTTCTTCTTGCTGAAGGAACATCAGTGTTTTGAGGGGTTTCACCTTTCATAAGATTTTCTCTTTTTTATTTTTTATTTGTAAATTAAAGGGCTTACTTTGTGAACTACCAAAGATAAAGAACTACTTTTATACTCCTAAAGAATAGATTTAAAATAGGAAGAATAGGAAGAAAAATAGATTTAAAATATCCGATAGATAAATTAAATGATGATTGTTAAAAAATATAAGATTTAAATAATCTATTTTTAAGAAACAAGTAAAATCTTATAATAAGATTTTACAATCAAATTTGTATAAAATAAAAATGTAAGATTAAAAGGGACAATTAATTTAAAAATATTAGAGGAGGACAAACACTACACAAAATTAACATAATTAAGAATGTGTGATAGTACCTTCAATTTTCTCTTTTTCTTTTTTTTTATTTGGAAAAAAGAGTTTCCTCTTGATGAAAGAACATCAGATAGTGTTTTGAGGGGTTTCATCTTTTATAAGATTTTCTCTTTTTTATTTTTTATTTGTAAATTAAAGGGCTTACTTTGTGAACTACCAAAGATAAAGAACTACTTTTATACTCCTATAGAATAGATTTAAAATAGGAAGAATAGGAAGAAAAAAATAGATTTAAAAATATCCGATAGATAAATTAAATGATGATTGTTAAAAAATATATGATTTAAATAATCTATTTTTAAGAAACAAGTAAAATCCTTTTATAAGAGTTTACAATCAAATTTGTATTAAAAAATGTAAGATTAAAAGGGACAATTAATTTAAAAATATTAGAGGAGGACAAACACTATACAAAATTAACATAATTAAGAATGTGTGATAGTACCTTCAATTTTCTCTTTTTCTTTTTTATTTGGAGAAAAGAGTTTTCTCTTGCTGAAGGAACATCAGAGAGTGTTTTGAGGGGTTTCATCTTTTATAAGATTTTCTCCTTTTTATTTTTTATTTGTAAAATTAAAGGGCTTACTTTGTGAACTAGCAAAGATAAAGGACTACTTTTATACTCCTATAGAATAGATTAAAAATAGGAAGAATAGGAAGAAAAAAATAGATTTAAAATATCAGATAGATAAATTAAATGATGATTGTTAAAAAATATAAGATTTAAATAATCTATTTTTAAGAAACAAGTAAAATCCTTTTATAAGAGTTTACAATCAAATTTGTATAAAAACTGTAAGATTAAAAGGGACAATCAATTCAAAAATATTAGAGGAGGACAAACACTATACAAAATTAACATAATTAAGAATGTGTGATAGTACCTTCAATTTTCTCCTTTTCTTTTGTATTTGGAAAAAAGAGTTTCCTCTTGCTGAAGAAACATCAGAGAGTGTTTTGAAGGGTTTCACCTTTTATAAGATTTTCTCCTTTTTATTTTTTTTTTTGTAAAATTAAAGGGCTTACTTTGTGAACTAGCAAAGATAAATGACTACTTTTATACTCCTATAGATTAGATTTAAAATAGGAAGAATAGGAAGAAAAAAAATATATTTAAAATATCCGATAGATAAATTAAATGATGATTGTTAAAAAATATAATATTTAAATAATCTATTTTTAAGAAACAAGTAAAATCCTTTTATAAGAGTTTACAATCAAATTTATATAAAAAATGTAAGATTAAAAGGGACAATTAATTCAAAAATATTAGAGGAGGACAAACACTATACAAAATTAACATAATTAAGAATGTGTGATAGTACCTTCAATTTTCTCTTTTTCTTTTGTATTTGGAGAAAAGAGTTTCCTCTTGCTGAAGGAACATCAGAGAGTGTTTTGAGGTGTTTCACCTTTTATAAGATTTTCTCCTTTTATTTTTTTTGTAAAATTAAAGGACTTACTTTGTGAACTAGCAAAGATAAAGGACTACTTTTATACTCCTATAGAATAGATTTAAAATAAGAAGAATAGTAAGAAAAAAAAAATATTTAAAATATCCGATAGATAAATTAAATGATGATTGTTAAAAAATATAATATTTAAATAATCTATTTTTAAGAAACAAGTAAAATCCTTTTATAAGAGTTTACAATCAAATTTGTATAAAAAAATATAAGATTAAAAGGGACAATTAATTTAAAAATATTAGAGGAGGACAAACACCATACAAAATTAACATAATTAAGAATGTGTGATAGTACCTTAAAAGTGTTTGGTACAGGCAGTGGATGAAGCTCACCTCCCGGTCTGCAATGCTCAATCTTGACCTGCTGACAGGTCACATACTATGCCACAAATCTGGCGACATCGGGCTTCAGCTGTAACACCCCAAATCCGTAGGACTCGGAGTGCTACTGGGCTAGGATCTCACAATGGATCCTGACCCTAGCCTGACAACAATTTCACAGATCTTACTACAAGGCACCGATAGATTAAAACAAAACATGAAACTGATATATATATAGATATCAAAAGGTAATACAATGTACCGCTGAGTACAAACAAAACCAAACTGAACATCAAAATAACCCATATCCCCAATACCGCCCTAGTGTACGGAGCCCTCAGCGGATCACCCACTCTGGATCACTCTGCAGCTCTCCTATCCTGCAAAGTACCTACAACACGGTATGAAACCGTTAGCTAACCATACACAAATATAGGAATATGCTAGAGCACAAACACACATCAGGAATCTTAACACATCATCATGCTTTCATACATTTACCCGGTTCATTATCTTTATAAAGTCCAGTACTCAACTCATATATAATATCCATATAAACATAAGTGACACGAGGAATATAAACCTCGCCTCTGGGTCCAATAACCAGCTGGAATGGTGCCTGGAACACTACCCCGTGTACCCTAAGGGAATGGGAAGTGCCCGAACCGTTTACCAGGTCTGACCTGCCTACAGAGAACCTCCCAGACTCCCAGCGGGATGAAATGGCAAGTTATCACAACCCTACAATGGGCAAACAATATACCATAGGTCGGTGACCATCATCATACATGTTATAAACATATAACACACACACCACTCATGCACAACATCCTATAAAGGAATGTCAGCTAAGTAAGTCCCACGGACTTACCTCAACCTCGTAGTCGTCTCACTGGATCAATCTCAACTCAGTCCACTCCCAACTGAAGGATAACACAGCCTATACAAGGCATACATAAATATATCACAATCCTATCACACAAAGGGTCACACCTAGACCCAAGGGATCCATAAGGGATCATATCCAACTCGTAAACCTCAAAGCCCTAACCGGCCATTCCATATCATACTCATCAACCTCCGAATCCTAGCATGCTACTACCGCTTAACTAGGAAAGGAAAGGATCTACCTAGCTTTAGGTAGACACGGGACAAAGCGCACCTGCGTAACAAAGGGGCGCAGGGGCGGAGGCAAGCAACCGCGGGTGCGGCGGAACGTAGCCGCGGGGGCGGTGACAAGGGACACTGGCAAACGCAGACACGCCGCTGGCACGACGCGGTCGCTGTGACACGGTAACCGCGGGGGCGGCGACAGTGCAGAATGCAGTCTCGGGGCTTCTCTTTAGCTCTTCCCGTGATCAATCCCTTCCACTCTCTTCCAGTTTCATACACAAGCATCAACATACACATATCAACATCACCCTATGTTCAAAACATCTATTCCTAAGCTAAGGAAGGAGGAGCAAGGAAGAAGGAAGGATGAAGAAGCAAGGAGGAAGAAGCTTACCACTGCTGAAGGTCTAGGCAGGCACAAGTAAGCACACTCAGCTGGCTCCACAAGCTTAGCAACCACAACTAGCATCAACAGCCACACAACCACACACAACTCTACCAACTCAAGAGAAAAACCAACTCAAGCTCAAGGAGAAAGAAGAAGAAGCAAGAAGGATGTGAAACTGGATTGGAATGTGAAGAAACCCTTGCTCAGCAAGGTGGAATGAAGGAGGTAAGGTAAGGTAAAGCACGGGTCAAAGGGTCAACAAAACCGGCTGCAACCTCCGTAACCCGCAAAGGCGGATCACAGGGCCGTAGGGGCGGGAACCCGCAGGGGCGACACACGTGCCCGCGGGTGCGGCAAGACCAATCTCGGCCCAAAGCCAATCTCGGCCATGGTCCAATCTCGGTCTGAAAGAAAGGGCTCTCACATCAGCCCTCCCCACCAATATGAACGTCTCAAATCCTGGTACATCTTACTCGTACATGGATGCACTGAATAAGGCGTACAATGAGCCTCCTGTAATATCCTCTGTCTCAACTCCACATCAGTTGGTACACAAACGCGATCACGACGTCTCATCACTCCATCTGCTCATATGGAGAACTGTGGTGCCTCACCACGGGACATCCTCTCTCGGATCCTCCTCAATGTCGGGCAGGTCTCTTGTTTCTGTTGGATCTCACTCAACAGATCAGGAAGAACCTCTAAAGTACTCAACTGGGCGTCCTCATCAGGAAACTGGACATCCAACTCTAGCCAAATCAGATCCCTCTGTAACTGAGGTTGTACTATCAGTCTCGCAATCGCCTTCTCTCGAGGCGTCTTCCTGCTCAGGGCGTCGGCGACCACATTCGCCTTCCCCGGATGGTACAAAATCTCCAGATCAAAGTCCTTGATCAGCTCAAGCCACCTACGCTGGCGGTTATTCAATTCCCGCTGCGTGAAAATATACTTCAGACTCTTATGATCTGTGAAGATCTGACATGTAGCACCATACAGGTAATGTCTCCAGATCTTCAGTGCATGAACTACCGCGGCGAACTCCAGATCATGAGTCGGGTAGTTCTCCTCATATGATGACGCATATGCAATCACTCTGCCTCGCTACATCAACACACATCCCAAGCCCAGCTTGGATGCATCACTGTAAACGACAAAATCATTTGTACCCTCTAGCTATGCCAAAATAAGAGCGGAAGTCAGACGTCTCTTCAGCTCCTCAAAACTCTGAATACATTGCTCAAACCATACAAATATGGTAGTCTTCCTCAACAGACTCGTTAGTGGACGGGCAATCATAGAAAATCTCTCCACAAACCGTCGGTAATAACCGGTTAGGCCAAGAAAGCTACGTACTTCCTTGACGTTCGTCGGTGTCGTCCATGCTGCTACTGACTCTATCTTCGCCGAATCAACCTTGATCTCCTCGGTGGAAACAATATGACCCAGGAATGCTACCTCTAGCATCCAGAACTCGCACTTAGAGAACTTAACATAAAGTTCTCTATCTCGTAAAACATGTAACACAATACTCAACGGTCCTGCATGCTCCTCTCTGCTACGAGAGTACACCAAACTATCATCTATGAAGACTACCACAAACTGATCTAGGAAGTCGATGAATATGTTGTTCGTCAACTCCATGAAGACTGTTGGGGCATTCGTAAGCCCAAATGGCATCACTACAAACTCGTAGTGTTCATATCTGGTCCGAAAGGCAGTCTTGTGCACATCCTGCTCTCTCACCCTCAGTTGGTGATACCCTGAACGCAGGTCAATCCTGGAGAATACTGTCACTCCCTGAAGCTGATCTAACAAGTCATCAATACAAGGCAATGGATACTTGTTCTTGATGGTCACCTTTTTCAGCTCTCTGTAATCAATACACAGTCTCAACGATCCGTCCTTCTTCCGCACGAAGAGGACAGGTGCTCCCCACGGGATACGCTAGGGCAAATGAAACCCTTCTCAACCAACTCCTCGAGTTGCTTCTTCAACTCCAACATCTCGACAGGCGCCATCCGATATGGGGCCTTCGAGATCGGTCTCGTACCAGGTTCCAACTCTATACCAAATTCTACACTCCTCTGAGGCGGCAAACTGGACGGCTCAGCAAACACATCTGTAAACTCACAAACCACTGTGATATCCTCTAACACTGGACTCTCCCCCTCCTTCATGGCATAACACCAGAAGGCCTCACAACCCTGAGCAATCAACCTCGCTGCACGTACTGCACTGATCACCATGCCTGACCTCCCAAGATCCCAACCTCGGAAAACCTCGATCTGACCTAACTCGGTAGAGAGTGTCACAGTCTTCCTACCTACATCTAATATTGCATGGTGTCTATCCATCCAATCCATACCTAAAATGACTTCTTCATGCTCTAATGACATGACAAAGAAGTCAACAAGTAACACACGAGTCCATACATAAATGGGACAATCACGTATCTCACGGGTACCTCTGACCCTACTACCATCGGGTAACCCTATACTAAAGGGTATCCCCTCAGTCGTATCTAGACTCAAACGCTCAACACATGCATCCGATATAAATGAATGCGTAGCACCCATATCAAATAAAACTCTAACAGGTAAACCATGAATCAGAATGGTGCCTGTAGCAGTCGGTGCAGTTGGCTCCTCTGCACTTCTCAACTCAAACACTCTACCCTATGCTCCTCTGGTGTCAGTGGTACTCCCACCACGACCTCTACCTCTACTCGGCCCAGGAGCAGATCCTTGAGTAGTAGGACGATCTGGGACTCTCTGCTGTCCTTGTATCTGCTGCTGAGGTGGTCTCTGCTCACCCCCTGCTGCACTAGCAAGAGAAGAACCCTGTTGTGATGAAGCTCCCCCTGTCTACAGAAGACAACTCTATGACCTGATCTGCCACAAGTAAAGCAAGTCACTAATGGCCTCGTACACTTTGGCCGCATGTGTCCAGGATCACCACAGTTATAACACTGTTGTCTCTTATCTGCAACTGGTGCAGATGAGGAATAACTCTGGCGTCTTTGGCCTCGCCCTGAACTAGTAGCTCCACCAGCACCACTGGTCTGCCCAGTCCGTTGTCTCTTCTCAGACCCTCCGGTCTGAGAAGCTCTCCTCTGTCCAGCCCTCTCCCTCTCATAATCAGAAGCTCTGTCCTGATAGTCCATCAGGGACTCACAGTGAAACCCCGCCATATAGGTCCGGGTAGTATCCCTCAGTCGTCGGGAGAAAAGGTACACATGCTGATATGCAGGAGGTGCAGCTGGACCTAGCAAAGCCAGCTCCTCCTGGAATCTCCTGATAGCCTCAGAGACTGGTACATCCTCGAAGTCAGCCACAACAAAATCTCACAGTTTCTCCCTCCTCAGTGAGGCAGGGCAGAAACGCTCTCCAATCATAGTCCTCATCTGGTCATAACTGATAACCTAATGATGCGGGAGCATCTCACAGCCTGACGTCATCCCCATACATCGATGAGTACACAAGCAAGAGGCGACGAGTTGTTACCAAGGGAGATCAAGATCACGAGTTGGACGTGGAGAGAGTGACCAAAAGAAGATGTCGAGATGAAGACCGAGATTTGGAGAGGAGCAGCCGAGATCATGACTGAGATTTGGAGAGGAGCAGCCGAGATCTTGGCTGAGACGTGGGAGAGAGGATGGGTCATGATACACTTGATCCATATGAAGAAGAGGTATGTCGGGCTGCATTTGAAGGAAGAAGATTTCGGGCTAATTTAAGTGGCTAAATTAGGCCCAACTTGCTTATTATTTAAAGTCCATTCTTGGACATCTTTTAAATAAAAAATGGGCTTGCTTTTAATTATTTGTTTTGGGCTTTTTAAGACTTGTTAGTTTAGCCCATTAGTTTATTTTTTTCTCTTTTATTTTTAATCTAATCTCTTGGAGATTTGATCTTATCTTTTAAGCTAGATTGGGCTCGATCTTGGATCAAGCCCATAGCTCGTAGGAAACCCTAGAGGACGTCCAACATGCCTATATAAGGCCTTCTAGGACGTCATTCTTACTTACCTCTGAATGAATTAAACACAAGTACTTTCGAGTATTGTTTCTCTTCTATCCCATATTCTTCTCGTGGAATCGAGACACCTTACTGTGTGAGCGGAATCCGTTTGACCAGCAACTTTGGCGCTGTTTTGAGTTGTGTCACTTGGATTGGCAAGTTGGTGCTCTCAATCATCTCCGGGTGACTTCTCGTGCTTTGGGGACAATCGCTTTCCCCTCTATGTGAGATTATAGCGGAAGGGCTTCTTCAAGTCATTCCAAGTTGTGTGTTAGGGCCTTAGTTTCCCTATCGTGCTCTTGGTTACCTTAAGGGTTCGACCAGATCTATCCATCTATCGATCCTTAGCAATCATTGGATCATTCCTCCATTTTTATTTCAAGTTTTCATCTTTTTATTCATTTTCTTCATTTCGAGTGTTGGTGTTGAAAGATCGGGCCAACTGACGGCTAACCCCGTATCAAATTGGTACTAGAGCTTCAGGTTCATCAACACCGTTCTCACGTCTTTTACAAAACAAACAAAAAATATTCGAGCTTTCAAGATCCGTCAAGAAAGTTCTACACAAAAAGAGTCACCGGAGCAGGATCCGTAACGGTTAATTTCTACTATTCTCGTTATTTTTCTGTGATTTTCAATTCCGCATTCAATTTCTTGAAAAGAAGGATTTTTGTGGCCAATTGTTAATTTTAATACATTTTCTGCCTAAGATTCGATCTTTTTCTTGTATTGATCGGAATTTAACCCATCCACCACAAAAAACGCCCCCGCTGCCCTCTTCCCGCCGCTTCGCCGGCCGCCGGCCTACCAGCAGCCGCTTCGCCGGCCGCCGCCCAACCCAACAGCCTCTCCGCCAGCCGCCACCCTACCTTAGCCGCCGATCTCGGCCACCCCAGCCCTCGGTTTCGGCCAAAACCCGCACTTCATCCCGGCCGAGATTTGTTCTCTGCGCCGCAGCTGTCGCCCCCTCGAAACCCTACCCGAAACCCTAGCCGTCGCCTCCGGCGTCGCTAAACCCTAACCCTAGCCGTCGCCTACGGCGTCGTTAAACCCTAACCCTAGCTGTCGCCTCCGGCGTCGCTAAATCCTAACCCTGACCCAACCCGACCTATCTCGACCCATCAACTGAGATCCAAAAAAAAAAAAAAATTTTGAACCGAGCCGAAGAGGTTCAGCCGCCGGCTCACCGCTCCGCCGCCGCCCCGCTGCTCTGCCGCCGCTGTTGTCGGTCCGCCACCCCGCAGCCGGTCCGTCGTGCAGCCGCCGCCGCCACTTCGCTGCCGCCATCGGTCCGCCGCTCAGACGCCGCCGCCCCGCCGCTGCCGCTCTGCCGCCGCTTTGGTTATTCTCGCAAGTGAATAGTTAAAAAAAAAAAAGACGTTACTTGCGAGCTAAGTTATTCAGTTTCTGCGGTTGTGCATCTTGTGCGAGTTTTGTTTTGGTAGGCGCCCCTTTGAGCTTATTTGATATCTACTTGTTTTCCTAGGAGCTCCCTACATCGCTGCAGGGCAACCATAAATTGCACTCCTTCCTTTTTTTCCCTTTCCCTTTTATCTTTTCCCCTTGTTTCCTTTTGTGTCCCCTTTCCTTTTTGCTTGTTTCCTTTTCCCTTATTGTCTTTTCTCTTTTATTTTCCTTTTCTTTTTTGTATTTTAATATTAAAAAGGCCGCAAATTATCTTTTCTATTTTAAGATTATTGATTTGTTTGTTGAGAATATTGCAGGCGAGTTTAGTTTTGCTTTTCTTGCTAGCACCACATAAAAAAATAAAAATAAAAGGTCTTTTCCCTTTGAGATCTGGTTCGTTCACCTTGTTTTCTTGCATGTATGTACTAACCTATTGATTGCTTGAGACATTTTTCTTGTAGATTCACAGTGATCCTCGCAAACCGGATAAGAGGAAGTTGCGAAGCTTACGAGATAGGTTCAGAGCGAGACACTTGAAGAGGGTAGCCTACGTGTTTATCTTTAACTAACCTTAACAAGTTTGTTTGCTCTGAGTCGTGTCTGCAGGGAGAGAAAACAGGAGCCGGATACCTGATGCTCCACGAGTTGTGGTGTAACACCCCAAATCCGTAGGACTCGGAGTGCTACTGGGCTAGGATCTCACAATGGATCCTGACCCTAGCCTACAACAAATTCACTGAATCTTACAACAAGGCACCAATAGATTAAAACAAAACATAAAACTGATATATATATATATATATATACATATCAAAAAGGTGATACAAGGTATTGCTGAGTACAAAGTCAAAACATAAATCCGTACAACGTAAATAATCCATATCCCACGAATACGCCCAGTGTATGGAACCCTCAGCAGATCACCCCTCTGGATCACTCTGCAGCTCTCCTAATCTGCAAAGGATCTACAACACGGTATAAAACCGTTAGCTAACTATACACATATATAAGAAGATGCTAGATCACAAACACACATCAATAATATTAACACATCATCATGATATCACACATTTACCCGGTTTATTTTCTTTAATAAGTTAAATCACTCAATCGTTAAAAAAATGTATATGAAGATATGTGACACGAGGAATATAATCCCCGCCTCTGAGTACTCTAGCCAGCTGGAGTAGTATCAGCACACCTCCCGTGTACCCTATGGGAGTGGTAAGGGTCCTTCCCGTATACCAGATCTGGCCTGACTACAGAGAACCTCCCAGACTCCACTACGGGATGAAAGGGAAAGGTTATCACGGTACTACAATGGGCGGTCAATATAACATAGGTCGGTGACCATAATAACACATGCTATAAAGCATATAACACACACACCACTCAAGCATACATCCAAATAAGGATAGTAGCTAAGTAAGTCCTATGGACTTACCTCAATCTCAGGAGTAAGTCAAGTACGATCAACTCTCCGACTGGTCCACTCCAAATTGGAGGACAACACGGCCTAAACAAGGCACACATAGATATATCAATCTACTATCACACAAAGGGGTCACACCTAGACCCAAGGGATCCATAAGGGATCATATCCAACTCGTAAACCTCAAAGCCCTAACCGGCATTTCAGTATCATACTCATCAACATCCTAATCCTAGCATGGTAGTAAATTCTTCATACTAGAAAGGAAAGGAACTACCTAACTATAGGTAGTCCCGGGACAAGACGCACCTGCGTGAACTAAGGACGCAGGGGCGGAAGAGATCACCCGCAGGCGCGACAGGTAGAAGCCGCAGGGGCGGTGACAAGGCTGCAGACTAACGCAGGCACGACGCAGACGCTGGCGCGGGCGCGATGACACGGTCTCCGCAGGGGCGGCGGTGTCCAGGCGCGGGGGCAACGACAGTGCATAATGCAATATCGCGGCTTCTCTTTATCTCTTCACGTGATTAAATCACGTCTACTCTCTTCCATAGTCACACACATACATATATATACACATTCAAACGTTAAACTATGCTAAATTCATCTACTCCTAAGCTAAGAGGGAAGAACAAGAAAGAAAAGAAGGAAGGAGGAGCAAGAAGCTCACCTCCACAACTGTGATACCTCAAGGAAGAACAAAACATGCTCTTAGATGGCCTCAAAAACTCAACAAACATTCACACAACCTTCAGCAACACAACACCACACCAAAACCTTATCAAACTCCAAGAATTCTCATGCAAGGTCAAAGGAAGAGATGAAGAAGCAAGGGGGACGTGAAAGATGGGTAAGGAAATGTGAAAACTTGCTCAGCAACCAAAGGACGGAAGGGTTAAGGGAGTGAAAGAGTAAAACACGGGTCAAAGAATTAACAAAAACGGCTGCAGCCGCAGGAAACCGCAGGGGCGGTTCACTGGGCCGCGGGAGCGGGAACCCGCAGGGGCGGCGGTCATGCCCGCGGGTGCGGAAAGGCCAGTCTCGGCCCAAAGCCAATCTCGGCTATGGTCCGATCTCGGTCCGAAAGGATAGGGGTCTCACATGTGGGCCCCGAGGCTATGCTAGCCCGTATCCTGGAAAGATTAGATAGACTAGAAGCACGTGATGAGAGGATGACAGATCAGGACGAACGCGTTCCAGGCGCCACGTGGAGGAGAGACGGCCGAGATTTCGGCAGTTCCGGCCGAGATGTGTTCCACCCGAACCGAGACGACGGCCGAGATGTCGCTAGCTCCAGCAGAGACATCCGAACACCACCCTGGGCTGCACTTACATTGGACAGAGCTACTACCTCGACACCGCAGGGAACTAGATGTGGTTCAACCATAAGAGCTAAGGATATACAGTGTACCAAGTGTCAAGGACGAGGTCACACAACGGGAATGTCCCAATAAAAGGACAGTGATCATTAATGATCAAGGATATTACGAGTCAGATTCCGACTATGACGAAGAAGACGAGAATGAAGGTGGAGAAGGATATGCTTCCGGAAAATGCCTTCACTTAAGTAAGATCGTTCCTGACCCTTACCCCATTTTAAGAAATTTAGATTTTGTATCTCCTATGAATCATACTGATGAGCATAAACTAGAAATACCTGCAGATTTTTCTAGTCATAAAAAGGAGATGTCTAAGTGCTTAAGGAATGATACCATTGCTGAAATAATTGCGCCTTAACCTATGTGTTTAAGTGATGAAATGCTTCCTACTATTAATGTTGAAATTGGAGGGCATATTACTGAAATTAATTCACATGCACTAGGCCCTGTTGATGCGACTGATTCACTTACCAATTTTGTTGAGCATCTAGCTGATTTTAAGACAGAGGAAGCAACGGATGATAAAAAACAAAGAGTTAACTTGTTCCATACACGCTGTTTGGTTCAAGGAAAGGATTTTCACATGATCATTGACAGTGGGAGTTGTAGCAATCTAGTGAGCACGGAGGTTGTTAGCCAGTTGCAGTTGGATACCATACATCACCCACGGCCCTATAAACTCGGGTGGATGAGTGCCTGTGACGGACTTATGATCAACAAACAAGCTCGTATACGCTAAAGATTGGAGCTTATGAGGACACGGTCTTGTGCGACATTGCACCTATAGACTCATGTCACATCTTGCTTGGTAGAGATGTAACACGTATAGGAAAAACTAATCATTATTGTTTTACTTTTCAGGGTAAAGACTTCATTCTAAAACCTATGACTCCCCCAGAAGCTGCTTTTAAGACAAACTAAAAGTGTAAATGCCATTATCATTAGGTATGTAGTGATAAAGCTGACCTAACAAACTAAAAGTGTAAATGGAAGTAAATCTGCATACATTGTGATGATCCGCATACATTGTGGAGAGTATTTCCAAGAAGAAGCTTAGGTATGTAGTGATAAAGCTGACCTAACAAACTAAAAGTGTAAATGCCATTATCATTAGTAACATGTGATGATCCGCCTAAAGTAGTAAAGGCAAATATATTGTTGTACATGCGTGCATATTTTTTGAAGTGGAGAGAGCGTTCATCGGTGCCGCCGAACAAGTCCAATATTTGCGACGGAAAAGGGATTGGTGCGAGGTCAATCTCACCGTTAGAGCAACATAGGGTTGGTGGTTCGAATGCAAATCTGATAGCTCCGCATTTGTTACAGTCATCGGATAAAGGCAAAGCAGTCGGTGCGTCTAGAATTTCATTACCTCTAATAACCGGAAAATTCTTATCACTTGGTCTCACACGCTTGGATATGCGTTGTGGCTCAAATGGGTGCGTCGTAGCGGAGCGACGACGTGAAGACTCTACTAAACTACTTACATGGGCATTCGGGGAAGTACTAGAGACCATATGTTCTATGTGGTATAACCGTATAGAGCGTCGTTGTCTCTAAAAATTATTTGGCGTGTCATTTGAATGGCAAGAAGATTCCGGTATATCGTTTGATAGCATCGATGAAGAATCAATATAGATGTATAAAATTAAAGTTAATAATAGTTCATCATAAAAAGATAATATAAATAAAAAAAATGTATGAACAACAAACAAATATGGTCCCATATCGAGGTTGTGCATTAAAATGGGTAACGTTAACCTAAGGGTAACTACAGCTCATTAGAAAAGAGGGAAATGAAACAGATAAAGGCAAAGGTGGAAGCTATGTATAAAATCATTGTTATTTTACACTTCTCTGTTACTCTTTAGCCTTGACAAATGTAATTTCTCTTTAATCTAGAATACTTGTGCAGACAAGTCAGGCCTTGAGTAATCCTTTCCGTGATATGTAAATGCTTTTTTCAATCAAGATTAATTTTCTCTCCGAATCTGTCATGAGGAAAAAACACACTTAAATATAAGATAAAAACATCATGACCATAGCTTGTGAAAAGAATGTTTTGGTAAATGAGGTTTCAAACTTTGAAGGGAATCACTAACCCATTAGAAAAGAATTCATGCTCTTCGGCTAAACTGTATTTCACTGTCAAAAAAAGCACATAAATGAATTGTTGTGGATTCAACGGTTTTGCTAAATGAAAGCTCTTATCTATTGCCCTAACTAAAACATATTCATACACCTAAATACTTGAAATTCCTGAAAAATCTGTGAAATTGATGACTCAGTGTGTAAAAACCAAAAGTAGAAAATCAGCAAAAAAAATACTTCAAATAACAGAAAAGCAAAGTGTGATTGGTATATTGGTCCTATACATCAAAATAAATGTGTGATTCTTTCTTACATAGGTGTAACGATGTTCATGCAGAAAATTAGAGGCTAGTATGTTATCAAAATATGCTCTATTTTTCGGCATCAACATTGCATGTAAGAGTTACAAAAGTGGAGTGCTGGAGAAGTGACCAACATAAGGAAACAACAGAAAGCAAAATGTGAGCGAAGCTAATCTAAGAATCAACACTTGCAACGTCCTTCACAGTAGCCGCTGCAATGTTCTTCCCAACGGGGGCTGATGCGTTCTTGCTATCGGGACTTGGGACGTGCTTTTGAGTAGGAGGCGCAACATTCTTCTCAGCAGTAGACGCGGTACTCTTGCTAGCAGAGGTGCCAACATTCTTGCTCAAAAGGGTAGTGACGTTCCTGTCAGCTGATGAAGCAACGCCCTTTTCAACAGAGATGTGAACATCCTTAAGAACCCATTTGAGGTTCTTCATGTCTTCCATCTGTGGGATAACAAGTGCAATATTAATGGACACCGGGTCAGAACGAAACCTTTGTACTATCTCGCTGCATAAGGCTTCCATCTTCTAGACGAAAAAAATATTAATATAGTAGTAAGAATTAGAATCAAGTAAAACAAACTCAGGAACTAAAGTTTAGCATGACTATGCATAAAACTGAAAAGTGTCATAAAGATGTGCACCTCAACATGAAAGCAAAGAAGTGCATCAACACTAACCTACAGAAGCTTCTCAGCCTACTCTTTGTAAACCAAAAGCCTAAGTGTAGTTGTCTCATCAATTCCATCAAAGTTGAAGAACAACCTAAGATACAAACAACAAATTGTTTATCATAAAGCAGACGTAGTGTAACCAATACATATAACAAGAAAAAACCAATACATACAACACGCGAAAAGTGTTGCAAATGATCTTCGTTCAATAGTGCATGAAAAGATCTAAAAGCAGATACCATAAAAAATCGAATGTAGAAGTTAAAACCCACTTAGGAGTAACACGGGTTGTGCGGTTGCAAAAAACACATGATATCTCAGTCTCATTTGCCTGTTTTTTTTTTTTACCGCAATTGCCACAGCCAGTGAACACAAATATATTGTGGGCGCTATAATCAGGGATGTATATGCGGACACGCATTAATTTACCGCGTGATGTCGTATCACGCTATAAGAAGAATGCACACAAGAGTCAACATATCTGCAACACAAGCACGAGGATGAGGTCATTTACCGTCTTTGAAAGGACGTGTTCAATATTGGCAGCTTGTGCAAGACGTGCAACTGGCGTGCTAATAATAGATGCAAGATGTCTCTGGGATACAACAAAAGTGTTTGCATCCCTGCTACAACAACAAATAAAGTCGAGTAAGGAGAATGAGATAATGTTAAGGAAGTAAGAGGAAGTTATTAGTTTAAACCGCTTAAGAGCAATATAAAAAGAGCGCACCAAGTTACCAAAGCTGATGCACGGTCGCCCGTTGGAGATTCAGTCATGAATGTACATTTAGTTGTGCCAAGAGAGAATCCTACCGGTACAATAAAATAGTCAGAATGTGCAAGGGAAAAAACTTTGCAACGGTAGTATTACGGAAAAATCTAGCAGCATGTGTAACAACAAATGAACAATGAACGAAAGCACCTTGGTACGAGCTAGGGGTCAAGTAGGTGAATGACACAATCGGGAACGCAACTACTTTCATTGCAAGATCCTAGCATTCCTTTCCAGCGAGATCGTGCCACACAGACACAACAAGTGTGTCATCGATACTATGTAATAAAAACAATGAAATAATATAAGATAAGCTCTATGAATTATACAGCACAACAAATACACACAAGTATGCTAAGAAATTCAACAACTAAAGGTACAACCTGTCATCGGTTACTATGAGATCACACACATCAATAGGACGATCACGCCCATCATTGACGAGCTTCACTGGACTGACGTCAAGTACAACTCCAATCAGATCTATATAACGTGAAAAGGACATCAAAACAAGAATTACAAAGTTAAATAAAACGCAGTAAAATATGTGTAAGATTAACTACAACATACAAGGAAAAGTATATACATGACCCGGAAGTAAACACACAAAACTAATATTTTTTGTTGCGTTGCAGAACAGAAGTAAGTCAGATACCATATGATTAAGATGCATAAGGATCAGAATGAATGGAAATAAGCAGGCGATAGTTGTTAGCAGGTACTGCAACCCCAGACACCGGGAGCAAAGGTAGAACATGTGCCATGCTTGTTATAGTCATTTGGTTAGTAGAGTTGATAAAGGCATTAATAGTCGCAACCTCTACTGATAATATCGGCGTTGTTGTCAATGTCTTCGTTGTAAATGCAAGCACACATAATGGTATCTTGAAAGGCAACAAATAAAAGCGGTTTCAAATCTGTCAGAATTAACAATCGCAAGTAAAACAATCAGAAAACTTACATTTTCATCTTTTAGAAGAAGGCGCTGAAATCTATTTTCCCGGGATATTGTGGCCGATGCTTCTCTATCACAGTGACTTTAACGGTATAAAATCTTGTCTTTGAAGACAAGTTTCTAAGGCTGTGTTTGCTATCCAACAATCACTAGTTTAAATTAGTGATTATGAGTGTTTTTAAAATCTAGCTGTTTGCAAGACACAAAAACACTAGTGATATGTGTTTATTTGGTGTGTTTTAAAAACCCGGGTTGAGGGGAGGGTTTGTGTTTTTGGGGGTGTGTTTTTAAAACAAAAAGACGACCCTGTCCCTATTTTTCAACATATTTACTAATTAACCGGGTATATCATCTCCAATCTCGTTTCATTTTTCCGAATATTGTATCCAGTTGATTCATCGACGATTGTAGAGGGCTCTAGTTTCGTGGGCTGCTCTTCCTTTCGCCGACCTTTGCCGCATTCTTCTCTCGTCCATTCCGGCGACAGAGTACTTAATTTTCCGATCTTCTAATCTTCTATTTGCCCTGAAGTGTCGATTGAACTCAGATGTGGAAACGTTTAGGGTTTCCGGTGACAAGTACGTATTCAGACCCTTCCCCTCTCTCGATTGAACTCAGATGTATGAGTTAGACGAGGAAGATACATTCTAGGGTTTGTTAGCCTAGATTGAGACTTGGACAGTGTTTGCACACAACAAATTCCTTCTGTTGACCACGTTTGCATTTATCTTTTGTCTGTTCTGTTAATACTGAATCGAACTCAGATGGCTCACAAACTCATTGGCTTCTGACGGTGTTAAGCCTTCATAGAGGTGAAGTCAAAGTAGTTGCCCTCATAGAGGAGTTTGGTTCTGAATTTAAAGTTTCTGATCAACAATTACCTTTGCCATTGATAAATATGATCACAAAATGATAAAATTGAACTCTTTTAGAGGGGTTAATCAGAATGCTGATGGCATGAGATGTTAGACATTTACCTTTGCGCATTGATAATATCATATTCCTTATTTGGTACCTCTATGTATTGATCATCGTCTTAGAGTCATCTATTTACCTTTGTATTGATAATATCATCTTCCTTGTTAGGCATTTACCTTGTTCTTAGTGCAATGTTGAGCATAGGCCATTACTCCTGCATAGCTAGAGTCATCTATTGATTTTTTGGTCAGCTTGATCTTGTTCTTCTACAATGTTGATAATGTATGATTACTCCCTGCATAGCTATAGTAATCTATTAATTTTTGGTCAGCTAGATCTTGTTCTTGTGCAATGTTGAGCATAGTCATTACTGTCTGCATTGGTAGACTAATGTATTGATTTTTGGTCAGCTGGGTCTTGTTCTTGTGCAATGTTTAGCATAACTGGAGTCATCTAATCTTTTACGTACCTGCTGTGATTGTATATAACTGGAAGCATCTGTTCATTTTTTGGCTTATAATTGGTGAATTTTAATTTGGCTTTTATGCACCTGTTGTGCTTGTATATTAATTGGATTTTCTGTTCATTTTTTGGCTTATACTTGGTTAATTAGCAACTTGGCTTGTATACACCTGATGTGCTTGTATACTAACTGGATTTTCTGTTCATTTTTTGGCTTATACTTGGTTAATTACAACTTGTCTTGTATGAACCTGATGTGCTGGAAAGAAGCAGAAGTTTGTCGAAGTTAGTAAACACGCTGATGTGCCCCATGGGTAATTTCCAAGGCTCATGTAGGTTGCGAATGAGAGTGCTGATGTGATTATTCTCGCCGATAACTTCTCTACAATAGCAACTGTGGATAAATGGGGACGCTCTGTTTACATAAACATTCAGAAATTTGTGCAGTTTCAACTTACTGTCAATGTGGTTGCATTAGTTGTTAACTTCACATCAGCATGTTTGACAGGTAAAGGAACTTTCAACTCTATTTCTTCTTCTTTATATTATGTTTGGATGTTGATATCGGAGGTTTATTGTTGTTCAAGGAATTCACCATTTTAACTCTTACTGAACTTAATATGTAGATATTTAACGAAATCAATTCCCGGGATATGGAGCAGATCAATGTGTTCAAAGGTATTTTGGACAACTATCTCTTTGTTGCAATTGCTCGGCGCGACTGTTCGTCTTCCAAATCATCATCATTGAGTTTCTGGGACATTTGCAAGCACCACTCCTCTTAAATCAACTCATTGGCTAATAAGCATCCTCTTGGGCTTCATAGGATGCCAGTCTGTTGTTATCTTGAAGAAAATTCCAGTTTAAACCTTAATGTTGTTCAAAAGTGAATAAGTAGGGATTGAAAATCTTAGAATCTAACATCTTATAGATGCTTTTACCGCAAACTTCCTCATATGTTTTTCGGGTTTTGATAACACAGCGCTGTATAACAGTCATTTTCTAATCAAAATTCTCAAGTTCTTCATTTTTTTAACAATGATGCAAGATGTTGTGGCTTCATATACATTATATGTGAGCTGTGAAATATAAATTACAGATGAAAATCCAAAAACAAACTAGCATGCATAATTTTTAGAGTAAATGAAGCTATCTCAACTCTCTAGTTGTCTATAACAAGTCCTTTACTACATGAAAGTGGCAAAAAATGTTTCTCATCACCTGAAACAACTTCATTTACATTGACAGTATATATGCTTGGTGGTTGAACTGTATTTATATTGTGAAGTGTGAACAAATTTTTTTTTCTCATCATGGAGACGATAGCCAGAACGAGCAACGACGGCGGTCTCAGATGGTAGCAGAACGAGCAACGACGGTAGCAGCACTGTCGAAATCCGGAGCCTTCAGACGGCCATGAAAGGTGAAATGTTGGGGAAACGGCGGAAGGTTGAGCAGCGGCCGTGAAGTGTGAGGAGGCGAGGGTTTAATACCCGGCACGTATGTAATTTGATTTACATTTAGGGCATAATTGTATTTTTCATACAAATAAACACTCTCCCAAAAACACTAGCCACGCCAAACACGTATGAGTGTTTTTAAAAACCGCAATACTCAAAAAACACAAATCACTCTCAAAATCACTAAAAATCACATTCACTAGTGTTTTCTATTTTTTCAACAAACACAGCCTAAGACTTTTCTTTTCTGGCTTCATCCTTCATTAGGCCTATAAGCTCCAACTGGCTACTAAAACAAAGAGCCAAAGGAATCAGGAAAAATATCGCAAAGATTCAAAACCAATGCTTTCAACTGTTTGCTTTCAACCATCATTCTGCACACGAAAAAAAACATTCATGCAATTCTATTCTCAGCAAAAAATGCACTGTAATTCAGGCTTCAAAGATCTTGCATTTGACTGTCTGCTTTCAAGCATCAATCTCCACCCAAAAAATTCCTTCATGCGATTTTATTCACAACATAAAATGTGATGTAATTCAAGATTCAAAACTACTACATGTTCTCAGAAGAAATGCACTATAAATGAAGCTTCAAAACTGTTGCATGCGAATGTTTACTTTCAAGCATCAATCTTCACCAAAAAATCCTATTCAAGTATAGTCAAGACTTAAAACCCAAACCGAAAGTAAACTTAATGGTTGCATCTATAAATCAATCTAATGAATGAAGTAGGCATGGAAGGAATGAAATCTAAGATTATCTCAATTGGGTAATTTAACAAACCATATGCGTCCATAAGTAGAGATTCCTAATACATGTCAAAGATTCATGTATATTCTTCAACTAATTCTACCCGAATTAAAAGAATCCAAACTACAATGCATTCCCAATAATGAGCATTCACTAAATAAATGCAAACATCGGTAGACATACACATTGATATATGAGCAAAAACAAAACAATTATTACACTGATATATGTGGGAAAAACAAAACATGTATGTGATAGTTAGGTGCAGCAAAGAGGAACCTTAAAACTCACAAATGTAGGGACAAATGCAAGAATATGGAGCCTCGTTTATGATTTTATATTTAAACAACACCAAAGCACAACAACATGAATGAATAGAAAGAATATACTACTATATAAAGGCGCCTAACTAAAGAGTAAGAGATGTGAGGACAACTACAAGAATACGTAGCTTCATTTAAGGTTCTATAAAACAACACCAAAGCACAACAACAAGATTAGGTAGAAAATTAGGCAAGGCAAAAGAAACCTACCAATAACAACAGGAGAAAACATGACAAAAAAAAGACAAAACACACTACTTATATAGGCGCCTAGATAAAATACAAGGCCTTAAAGAAAGCTACAATATGTTGGACAGAGGCACAATGCAACACGTGTAGATAATGACAACTAATCAAGCATTAGCTAAGCCACCGTGTCACTCATGCAAGAAGTTTTAAAAAGATTAGTGGAGATAGTTAGTGAGTCACATTGTCCATTGCCTGCGTTAGAAGATATCAGAGGAGATATTGAAGATCAAAAAAGGAATGTACAACACGTTTAGTTAAACTAATTCCATAATAGTCACAACGAAATCAGATTTAAATTAGTGGAGATAGTTAGGCACTCCCACAATCAGTTGCTTAAGTTAGGAAAACATCAGAGGAGATGAGAAAAAGTGGAATGAACAACACATTTACCTAAACTAGTTAATCGCTACTAAGTAAGTATTGTGTCAGCTGTAAAGCATTGAAAATAATATTGTGAAAATAGCTACTCACCTATATCTTGCAGTAACGCACATGCATGTGCAGTAATCATCAAAGTCCATCCCACTACCAGAAAAACAACGACACCTCCTCCTTCCATTACAGGAAAAACAAACTAACACATTTAACAGTTAGAACTAACCAACACACCAAAAGCATATACACATCAATTTCACAGAACCAGAGAAGAAAAACCCATGATCATCCAAAGGAGATGAGTTGCCACCAATGGAAAGGAACATCTGATACTCCCCTGCGACTACGAAATTGACCGGTAAATTGAATTTTGATTCGATCCAGAGGTCATTGTTGGATCTGAAATCCGTCCAATAGGAGTACCTACAGACAAAAATGCTTTATGCGATTCAAAGATGGTGATCGAGTTAGATGTGTATCTATAGATGAAAAATCCATACTTGATTGCGAAAAGCGAAATTGATTAGCCCAGAACTTGTCGATGGATTCACTGTATGATCTTAAACTCTATTATAGTAGACATTGTGATACGACAAATCGTGAGCAGTGAGACCGGAAGTTGATTGGGGATAGCTAATTATGTTAGATCCTGAGGTTGTCGAAGCATCGGGGCCGCATTCCTCTGGACATTAGCTAGGGTCTTCTCTCTCCAAGCCTCCATATATAGGCTTCTACCACAAGTAAGTTGAAGACCCATCTTGTGTTACCAAAATTCGCGGATCTATTGTATGTGAGAAGTGAGACGAATTTCGGTAGATCCTGAGGTTGTTGAAGCATCGGGGCCGCAATCTCCTAGACATTAGCTAGGATTTTCTCTCTCCCAAGCTGTAACGTCCGGAATTTTATTAATTTTATTCCGGACTTAGAGCACCTTGTAGTTATCCCGTAATCTCGAGATGCCGAGAGCCGGGATCTATTCCTAAGAAAATCCCGAGCCGACTCGTCGTTTTTCCTCTTTTTCCGCTTCCGACCCTTCCTTCCGCGGTTAAAAGTGACAAGGGTCATTTCCGATCCTCGTTCCGAGCAAACTGACAACACAGCTGTTGTCCCCTCTCCCTTTTGGCAGCCTTGTCCCCCCTCTCTCTCTCTCTCTCCTCTCTTGCTCATTCCGTTAGTTTCTTTCCCTCTTCCTCCCATGGCTTCATTTTTGCTCTCTTCTCTTCTCTTCTTCCATCTTGTTAGGATCTTTGTGTATGGACTGCAGCAAAGGGATTACAGGTTGTTCGTAAGCTCCTTCCTCTCCCTCCCCTCTCTTCCTTGCTGTTTCTCCCTTCTTTCTTCTTCCCTCCTTCATCCATGGCTATGGGGAAGATCTTGAGAGAGTTTTGCTCAACTCTTTGCATGCATTAGGTTCTTAGCTCGATTAGGTCAAGGAGAGGTGCCTAAGACCAGTGATGGGTGTTTGGAGAAGATCCAGCAAGAGAAGAAGGACTTTGGAGCCAAGGATCCACGATCGAAGGCGAAGAAGACGACGTTCTGCACACGACCGCGGCGGATCATCACGGCGCGGCGCGCCGGCCGCAGGGGTGCTAGCACGGCCGCGGGAGAAGCACAGCACCGCCGCGGTGTGCGGCTCGGCATGGCGCGCGGAGCGCGGCGGCAGGCTCACGCGGCCCAGAACAGCCAGCGGGCGGCGGCTCACACGGCCGCGGGCGCGGCTCGCACGGCGCGGCCGCGGCCCGGTTCCGGGGCTCCAGGACACGACGCCGGGCGGGCGGCTCCCTTCGCCGCGGGTGCGGCCGGCATCTCCGTTGGGGCGGCCTCTGGTTCCGCAGGGCGGCTCCGCTCCGCCGGGGCGCCAGCTTGACTCCGCGACTGCGTTTCTGCAACAGTAGGCTTCTCCTCTCCTTTCCTCTTCGTTCCTTCCTTAGTATTGTTGTTAAACCATGTTAGTAGCATGCTTAGGATGGCCTAGAGTAGCTTGAGAATGCCACTTAGTGGTTGTGAACCTAGGAGCCCTTAAGGCTCGATATAGTTGATGGATATGAGCATGTGAGTATGTTGGATCTTCTAGGCTAGCTTGTGCCTCTTTGGTTGAGGATTTATATCTTGTGGATTATGAATTGTTGTGGGTTGTTTCATGTGTGGAGAGTGTGTGGTGAGTACTTGGGACCTAGGATGCATTCCTAGTTTGAGGGTTAGGTGATCTTGCATAGATCACTAAGAGTGAAGTCTAAGACTTCTTGAGAGTGAGTATGTATTGATATGCATATCTCTTGTGAGCAGGTTGTGGCTTCCTCCTTAAGGAAGCAAGAGTGTGGTGACTTGGTTTGGTGACGAGGTAAGTCTCCGGACTTACTTAGCTCGTATTCTATGTATTAGCATTGATGTGTGTTGGTGGTGTGTGTTTATGCTTTTGTTATAACAATGAAACGCGGTTAATTAGGACCACCGGACCTTAAGTATATGTTGGCCCAAGTGTATGATAACGGGCGGTGACATCAAGCTGCCTAACCCTGCGGGAGGTTCTCGGCGACGGAGTCCGGCGGGGTTAGATGGACGGGTGCATCCGTACCATTCCTTGCGGTAAGGGACCGAAGGCGAGACCACGGTGGTCTCGTGTCGCACGAAGTTGAATTAGAACGGGATACGACTTAATAATAAAAAGATAATAAACTGGACTTGTGTGATTCATGTTTTGTGTTATGTATGTGTTTGTGCCTTCACCGCTTTTCTAATGCTTCGAATATGAGCTAACGGTTTTAAACCGTGTTGTAGATGACTTGCAGGTTAGGGACGCCACCGAGTGAGGTGGAGGAGTGGACAGCCGGGGTCTCCGTACATTATAGGACGGGGATGTTTTTTAGTCATGTTTCATATTGTTGTTCATGGATGTTGTCGTACGTTTAGACTTCGTATCAGGTTATGTTGTTTTGAGGACTCGGCTGAGTTTCCACGTTGTATTCTTACCTTTCAGTGTCTTGCATACATTATAAACGTTTTCGAGTTTTGCCTTTATTTGTGCCTTGTTGGAAGGTCCGGTGAAATTGTTGTCAGGCTAAGGGTCGGGACCCATTGTGAGGTCTCGCCGGTAGCATCCCGAGTCCCGCGGATTTGGGGTGTTACACAAGCCTCCATCGGTGGGCTTCTATCCACAAGTAAGTTGAAGACGCATCTTGGCGCTACCAAATTCGCGGATCTATTGTATGTGAGTAGTGAGACCGGAAGTTGATTGGGGATAGCGAATTATGTTAGATCTTGAGGTTGTCGAAGCACCGGGGACGCATTCCTCTAGACATTATCTAGGGTTTTCTCTCTCCAAGCCTCCATCGATGGCTGTCCATAAGTAAGTTGAAGACACATCTTGGCGCTCGAGAAGGAACGGAGACTCATCTCGGCGCTCGAGAAGGAACGACGGAATTCGGAGAGGAAGAGTGAAATTAAAGAACCATTCCGAGAAGAGAGAAGGAAGAAACCGTAAACCTAGAGAAGGAGGGATAACACAGGGGGAAAAAACGCAATTGCAATGTAGATAACCCATTTACTACATGGATAAAAACGCAATTATACTATAGATAAGGCATTTACTATTCCTAACACTTTTCATCCTTTTATGGTTCTACATTCATAGAAAACTTGCATACTTGTAACAAACAACTACAACCCTCTGTGCAGTGGTTGCCACTTGCAAGTTGTTGCTTATAAATGATGTATTATATGAGAAGAAAATATGCCTTAGAAAATTTCAGAAGTTCCCTTCCTTGAAAGTTACAATATTTTGATAACATGATTTATCGACCTGTTGTACTCATGCATTTAGTTAGATTTTCCATTTCCGCATTCATGTTTTGGCCTTAGTTTGTGTCATTTATGCTTTTTTAGTGTTACTTTGTAAGAATTGTCTACACACATTATTTGTGGCTTTGTAGGTGATTTGGCACATTAATGGAGCTAAAACGACGTATTTGAGGATCAAGCCTCGAAGTGGATGCGTTGGAGCGAGCGTACGTGCACGGGAAAGGGCAAGGAATCAAGCTAAAGGCACGAAGGAACGAAGCAGACATCATCTCGGACCGAGATAGCCTGATCTCGACCGAGATTCCATGATCTCGGACCGAGATGCTTGATCTCGGTCTAACCAGACCGAGATGGTCCATGATCTCGGCCAAGATCCATGGATCTTAGACCAAGATAGTCCATGATCTCGTCCGAGATCCATGGACCTCGGACCGAGATCCATGGACCTCGGACCGAGATCCATGGACCTCGGACCGAGATCCATGGACCTCGGACCGAGATCCATGGACCTCGGACCGAGATCCATGGATCTCGGACCGAGATTGTCCGATCTCGGCCGAGATTTCAAAGTTCCCGACGTGTTGAACCTACTGTTGCCAAATCTCGGCCCGACACTGCCTGATCTCGGCAAAGATTTTCTGCCCGAGATTTCCTGTACGGCGATTTTATTTTATTTTTTGGATCTGTTTTAGCTTAGTCCGTTCTTTGGAAGGTTGTTGGGTATACAAGGAAAGATCCAAATAATTTCTAAAGGTCCGTTTCTTTTAGGGTTAGTTTACCCTAGAGGGGGGAGCCGTCTCCTCCGCTTCCCTTCTTCTCCACCATTGTTCTTCATTAGTTTAGATTAAAGATTCAGACTTTTACATTGAGATTTGTTTGGAAGACATTGTTGAGTTAAGATTTGAGAATATTGCAAGTTTTCATTCATTGAAGTTGAGTTTTTCTATTCCGTTCCTTGTTATTTATTTATTTTTCTTTGATATGATTGTTATTAGCTAGAACCTTGTGGTTCCAAGGTTGACAGGGATTTGTTTATGCCTTAGGATTATGATGGAATAGATTGTTCTTAGAATTGGCTTTGAATTGCTTGAAATCCTAATGGTTAGCTTGTTCTTAAATCTAGTTAGAATCCTTCTAGCTAGTAACCTAAGTTGGAGTTGAAACTTACCTGGTGATACCCTTTCTTAGATACCTTAGAGACTGAATCCTAGGTAATAAAGGTTTATCCTTTATTGGTTTAATGTGCTTAGATTCCTTCCTAAGTAGGGTAATACCTGAGACTTACCCGATGATGGTTTACCTTTCCCTTGGTTTGTAATCTAGTTTGTTTAGAATTTCCTACCTCTCTCCCTTTAAACTTACCGGGTAATAGGTAGTTTGGTTTGGAACTAGATGGTCTTGAGACTTACCTAGTAATAGACCATCAGCTTGGAAACGTTCATCCTTGTGCTTGCCAGTCATAGATGCCTCATGAGTTTTCCTGAGTCCATATATATAAACAATGATCTTGAACCATTGGAATCCATTTTCTTTCCTTTAACTTGATTATCTTTGTTTTCCTTTTGTTTTCTTTGATTTTCAATCAATAGTGACAGTTGATTGCGAATCCATCACACCTTCTCCAAAACCTTTTTGACTTCTTTCCCTTATCTTTTCCAACCTCATGTCTTTATTCGAGATCTCTTCTATTTATAATCGACGCCCATACACTGTGGGTTCGCTACAATTTGGGTGTTTATTTCTTGTTTTACAAATTTAAAACATACCGTGGTTTTTACTAACCTGTGAGCTTTTATCATTATTGATCAATCTTAATAGGAGTGTAAAAATAGAGAACAAGTTTTTGGCGCCGTTGCCGGGGATTGAGAACGTTTAATTTGCGTTTTGATTATTTATAGTGTAGATCTTTCTTGTTACTTTTGATCTCGGTTTCCCTTTTGTCTTTGTGTTCCCCAGGTTCAACACAATGGCACCTATAATTTTTGATGAGCTGAAGGAAACCAGAAAGCGAATTGATTATCTAGAGCAGGACCTAGAGTATGAGATTTATTTGGTCAACCTACTGGGAGAAAGTGAAGAAAGCTTGGAGCAGATCCGTTATCTGGAGGACGAACTGAACTACCAAAGATATTTAGAAAATGATAACAGAATCTTTGCTGCGCAAGTATTATAGAGAGGCTTGACAAGCTTGAAAGCACCTTGACCCGCAGGGAAGAACCACAAACGCTGAACCAATTGCAGAGATCAAGGGAGAAATCTGAAAGCATCTTAACTCCCAGTGAAGAGGTTCGACCAAAGGAAGAGCACATCGAGGATGAAGAGCTAACGAAGGAGGACGAAGGATCGACTAGTCTTGTCCCGATCTCAGCCGAGATCATTCCTATCTCAACCGAGATTTCACGATAGAAATTGATCTCGGTCGGCATCTCGGCCGAGATCCAAGCTATCTCGACCGAGATCATACACATACCGGCCGAGATCCCTTTACAGAAAGAAAATCTCGGCCTACTGTGTACCCATCTCGGCCGAGATTCCCTACATGGTTGTCCGAGATTTGCTGAAGATCGTCCCATATCCTTCCATCCTACTCGATTTGCGCCTAAAAGCTGGAGGGTAGTGCCAAAGGAACCTCCCAAGGTTAGATTGAAGCTTCTCCCTAATCGAAAGAGCATATCGTTCAAGTATGGGGTAATCCACAAGGTTACTATCCCATACCATCTTTTATTGTTGGGAAGAGTGGAGATCTTCCAACAGGACATGAAGAGAGTCTTCAAGAAGAAATTCTATGGGTCATGTGAAGAGGGGTTGCAAGGACTGGATGAGCAGTCCAAGGTTTTTGTTGTGAGCTGACACAAACACATAATTGGGTCTGGCTAGAGACCTTAAATCTAGCGCTTATCGGGAGGCAGCCCGAGCTATTAATCTTTCCCTTTCTTGCTTTTGTTTTTATTTTTGCTTTTGCTTTTGCGTTTCTGCACGTTTTGGTGTCTTTTGTCTTTTCAGGTTTTAGGTAAATGAAGAAGAGATGCTTGAAGGAGTTTGCACAACCACTTGTGAAGAGTGTGTTGTTTCCATTACCACTTCCATTTAGATGTGTCATATCACTGATTTTTACATTGTGAGTATTCTTTTTCACTTCTATTTATTCTTAACATTGAGAACAATGTGAGTTCTAAGTATGGGGTGGAGTACCTACAGTACGTCTCCTAGCATGTTTCTTTTCTAGTCACACGTTTCCTTTTAGCATGCATATTAAAAAAAAAAAATGTGCTTCTAGGAATGACATGAACCCTATGATGATATTGTGTAAGTGAATTAGCCTTTGATTAGTACTTTTGAGCTCAATTTGATTTATGGAATATTTGGGATTTGAATACTTTGCTTGAATTTTATGTGAATTATGAAAATTACTTTGTCTTGTTGGATTGAGTTTGGATAGTTGAAGCTTCATATTAAGTTCTTATACATTGCATAGGGATGATTCAAGCAATTCGACTTCATTCTTCTTCTATCTTTATCATGCTTAGCCCCTCAAAGATGAAATCCATTGTCTCCTATCCGGTAATTAGGAATGTTTAGTTTGGAGGTGTGTGCTGAAAATGTTGTGTTGAGAATTGTTTGAAGAAGTATGAATGATGTGAAATGTGATGTGATGTGAAAAAGCGAAGTTATAAGGGATTTTTTGGCTATGAAAGATGAGTAACTCGGTACCATTCACATAGCCGGGTGTTTGTGCCTTGCCAAAATCTGGTTGGTTTTAAAATCATTCCCTTAGAGTTAATTTGGTATGTGCATTTTGGTGTGAGGTACGTGAAGGAAACTGAGCACCAAGGTTTCGGCTACTGTGCATCACTGTCTTTCACTCAGGAAAAAGAAAAGAAAGAAAGAAAGAAAAGAAAAAGAAAAATAAGAAAAAGAAAATTTTATGCAAGGGTGGTGAATGTTGAGTTGAAATGATGAAGTGTGTTGTTCCTTCTTCCTGGATTAGCACCACATGACCTAAAGAACATCCTACCCTTATCACGTTTCTTGGCCTTTATTTGCTAAGTCCTTTTGATCTATGTACACATGTATTTGACTTAGTTGCTTAAACTTGAAGTTCTCATGAATATTAGATATTGGTAGTTTTGATGATGAGCATGAAATTCTTGTAAAGTATGATTATCCTTTTATGCCTATTTCATTTGACCTTAATTGAAATATATATCTTTGGCTATGAAACTGCACTAATGAGGGTGATCATAATTAGAAGCACTACACGTTTTTGTTTTTTGTTTTGCATAGATAAACATGTTATCCTATCTTAGATTTACTACTTGCTTGAGGACAAGCAAGGATAAGTATGGGGTATTTTGATAACATGATTTATCGACCTGTTGTCATCATGCATTTAGTTAGATTTCCCCTTTTTGCATTCATGTTTTGGCCTTAGTTTGTGCCATTTATGCTTATTTAGTGTTACTTTGCAAGAATAGATGTCTACACACACTATTTGTGGCTTTGTAGGTGATTTGGCACATTTTGGAGCTCAAACGACGTATTTGAGGATCAAGCCTCGAAGTGGATGCGTTGGAGCGAGCGTACGTGCACGGGAAAGGACAAGGAATCAAGCTAAAGGCGCGAAGGAACGAAACATACATCATCTTGGACCGAGATAGCCTGATCTCGGCCGAGATTCCATGATCTTGGATCGAGATGGCTTGATCTCGGTCTAACCAGACCGAGATGGTCCATGATCTCGGCCGAGATCCATGGAACTCGGACAAAGATAGTCCGATCTCGGCCGAGATTTCTTGATCTCGGACCGAGATGGTCTGATCTCGGACCGAGATGGTCTGATCTCGGCTGAGATTTCAAAGTTCCCGATGTGCTGAACCTATTGTTGCCAAATCTCGGCCCGGATCTTGGCCGAGATTTCTTGTGCGGTGATTTTATTTTATTTTTTGGATCTATTTTAACCCAGCTCGTTCTTTGGAAGGTTGTTGGGTATAAAAGGGAAGCTCGAAATAATTTCTAAGCGTTCGTTTATTTTAGGGTTATGTAAGAGCCTTAGTCTTTTGGACCGAGTTTGCCTTAGCCGAGATTTGGCTTTAGCCGAGATTGACCTTAGCCGCCCCCGCGGGCTTGTGTGCCGCCCCAGCGGGTTTCCGCTCCCGCGGCCAAGGGAACCGCCCCTGCGGTTTCTTGTGGCTGCAGCCGGTTTTGTTGACCTCTTGACCGTGCTTTACCCTCTTTTCCTTACTTTCTTCTCACCTTGCTGAGCAAGGGTTTGACCTTCATTCCCTTTCCAGTCTCCTACGTCCTTCTTGCTTCTTCTTTCTTCTCCTTGATCTTGTGTGTGAGTGTTCTTGAGTTTGGAAGTGTGTTGATTGTGAGGATGATGATGTTGATGATGTTGGATGATGTGATGAGCTTGAGAGCTAGCTGTGAAGCTTGTTGACCTTCCTTGCAACCTAGGACCACAAGTGTGGTAAGCTTCTTGCTTCTCCTTCTTTTCTTTCTTTCTTGCTCCGCCCCTGCGTCTCTCTTGTCACGCATGTGCGTCTTGTCCCGGGTCTACCTAGAGTTAGTTAGATCCTTTCCTTTCCTAGTATGAGCGGGTTAGTAGCATGCTAGGTACGTGTATGAGGTTAGAATGATGATGAGTATGATATCGGTTATGCCAGTTATGGCTTTGAAGTTTATGAGTTAGGATACGATCCTTATGGATCCCTTGGGTCTAGGTGTGACCCTTTAATGGATATTAGTTGATATATTGTTGTGCCTTGTTATTAGGCAGTGTTGTCCTCTAGATTGGAGTGGACCGTGTTTGAAATCGTGGTTGAGACTACTACTGAGGTTGAGGTAAGTCCATAGGACTTACTTAGCTACCATCCTTATATTGTATGTATGCATGAGTGGTGTTTGTTATATGCTTTATAGCATGCGATATAGTTTATTACCGACCTATGGTATGTTGACCGCCCGTTGTAGTGGTTGTGACAACTTACCTTTCATCCCGTAGTGGAGTTTGGGAAGTTCTCTGTAGGCTAGTTAGACCTGGTATACGAGAAAGGCACTGACCACTCCTTATGGTATACGGGAAGGTGCGCTGATACCACTCCAGCTAGCTATTGCACTCAGAGGCGAGGATTATATACATTCCTCGTGTCACATATTTTCATATGCAGATCTATATACTATTTGAGTGATTGACATTATAAAGATAATAAACCGGGTAAATGTGTGAAAGCATGATGATGTGTTATGATTCTTGATGTGTGTTTGTGCTCTAGCATCTTCTTATATATGTGTATGGTTAGCTAATGGTTTTATACCGTGTTGTAGATCCTTTGCAGGTTAGGAGAACTGTAGAGTGATCCAGAGGGGTGATCCGTTGAGGGCTCCGTACACTAGGGCGATATCGTGGGATATGGGATATTTATATTGTACGGATATATATTTCAGTTTTATGTTTTGTTTTAATCTATATGTGCCTTGTTGTAAGATTCAATGAACTTGTTGTCAGGCTAGGGTCAGGATCCATTGTGAGATCCTAGCCCAGTAGCACCTCAAGTCCTACGGATTTGGGGTGTTACAAAGTTGGTATCAGAGCCTAGATTGACAACAATGGCACTTTTAATCTGCAATAAAGTTCGAATAGATAAATAAACAGAACCCGAAATGGGTCTGACTTTTCAAAAGATTTTGGTTTTGACCCCCTTGAGGTAGAGGACGGGGTAGGACTCCTGCTGGCGGTTCACATGCAGCGGGAGAGATTCACGAGGAGGTTGCTGAGAGTGTCGTTCCTGAGACTGGGAACAGTGCAGCTGAGAGACAGGGGTCACAGAGAGCCCAATCTGGTGATTCTAATCGTGTCTCCATGGGGGGATCAGAGTTCCGTGCTTATATCAGACGAGTAGAGGAGGTTGCCAGAGCCGGTAGACGTGCCCCATATTTATAAGCACATGAGGGACCATCTGAGAGATCCCACGGAGTGACTCAGGTGTCAGCTGCACCGGCACCTGTTGCAGAGGTTGTTAGAGTTACAGAGGAGCATAGAGGGCCTAGACTAGACACTTGGTTGAAGGCTTTTCATCAGATGGGTGTACCCCCTTTCTCTGGGAAGGTGGGGTTAGAGGTCGAGTTATGGATTGGGCATGTAGACTCAGCTCTGGAGTCTATTAGATGTTCAGCAGACAAGCAGATTGAGTTGGTGCAGACTCTGTTCAAGGATTTGGCACAGCACTGGTGGAGATCTGTAAGGGGTCAGGTTAGTAGTTATGATCAGATGAGGACCCTGATTAGAGAGCGTTTATGCCCTGCCTCATTGAGGAGGGAGAAACTGCGGGATTTTGTGGAGGCTGGGTTTGAGGATGTACCAGTCTCCGAGGCTATCAGGAGGTTCTAGGAGGAGCTGGCATTGTTAGGTCCAGCTGCACCTCTTGCAGATCAGCATGTATATTTGTTCTCCCGACGACTGAGGGATGCTACCCGGACTTACATGACAGGGTTTCACTGTGAGACCTTGGTTGATTATCAAGACCGGGCTTCTGATTATGAGAGAGACAGCGTACGGGGCAGACCAGTGGTACTGGTGGTGCTGCTAGTGTTTGGCGGGGTCAGAGACGCTAGAGTCACCCCTCATCTGCACCGGTTGCAGATAAGGGACGTCAGTGTTTTAACTGTGGTGATTCAGGACATATGAGGCCCGACTGCACGAGGCCACTAGTGACTTGCTACACCTGTGGTAGGCAGGGTCACAGAGCTGTTTACTGCCGACAGGGTGGAGCTTCATCTCAGCAGGGTTCTTCCCCTGCTAGTGTAGCGGGAGGTGGGCAGAGGCCACCTCAGCAGCAGCAGACTCAGGGATAACAGAGGGTCCCAAATCGCCCTACGACTCAGGGATCTGCTCCTGGGCCGAGTAGAGGCAAAGGTCGTGGTGGGAGCACCACTGATACCAGAGGACCACAGGGTCGAGTTTTTGAGCTGAGGAGTGCAGAGGAGCCAGCTGCACCGACTACTACAGGTACCATTCTGATTCATGGTTTACCTGTTAGAGTCTTATTTGATACTGGTGCTACGCATTCTTTTATTTCTGATGCCTGTGTAGAGCGTCTGAGTCTAGATACGGTTGAGGGGATGCCCTTTATTATAGGGTTACCCGATGGTGGTAGGGTCAGAGGTACCTGTGAGATTCATGGTTGTCCCATTTCTGTAGGGACTCGTGTGTTACTAGTTGACTTCTTTGTCATGCCATTAGAGCATGAAGAAGTCATTCTAGGTATGGATTGGATGGATAGACATTCTGCAGTCTTAGATGTAGGTAGGAGGACAGTTACCCTCTTTACCGAGTTAGGTCAGATAGAGGTTTTCCAAGGTTGGGATATTGGAAAGACAAGCACTATTATCAGCGCGATATGGGCAGCTAGACTGATTGCACAGGGCTGTGAAGCCTTCTGTTGTTATGCCATGAAGGAGGAGGAGAGTCCATCATTAGAGGATATCCCAGTGGTCTGTGATTTTGCAGATGTATATGCTGAGCCGTCCAATTTGCCACCTCAGAAGAGTGTGGACTTCAGTATTGAGTAATAGCCTGGTACGAGACCGATCTCGAAGGCCCCATACCAGATGGCGCCTGTCGAGATGCTGGAGCTTAAGAAGCAACTTGAGGAGTTGGCTGAGAAGGGCTTCATTCTCCCTAGCGTGTCCCCATGGGGAACACATGTCCTCTTCGTACGGAAGAAGGACGGATCGTTGAGGTTGTGTATAGATTACAGAGAGCTGAACAAGGTGACCATCAAGAACAAGTATCCACTGCCTCGTATTGATGATTTGTTAGATCAGCTTCAGGGAGCGACTGTGTTTTTCAGGATTGACCTGCGCTCAGGATATCACCAGTTGAGGGTGAGAGAGCAGGATGTGCACATGACAGCATTCCGGACCAGATATGGCCACTACGAGTTTGTAGTGATGCCATTTGGGCTTACAAATGCCCCAGCAGTTTTTATGGAGTTGATTAACATCATCTTCATCGACTTCCTGGATCAGTTTGTGGTGGTCTTCATAGATGATATTCTAGTGTACTCTTGCAGCAGAGAAGAGCATGCACGACAGCTGAGGACTGTGTTGCAGGTTTTACGGGATAGAGAACTTTATGCTAAGTTCTCTATATGTGAGTTCTGGATGCCAGAGGTAGCATTCCTGGGTCATGTGGTATCAGCTGAAGGCATCAAGGTGGATCCGGCCAAGATTGAGGCAGTAGCAGCTTGGACTACACCGACAAACGTCAAGGAAGTATGTAGCTTCCTTGGCCTAGCCGGTTATTATAGACGCTTTGTGAAGGGATTTTCTAGTGATTGCCCGTCCACTGACGAGTCTACTGAGGAAGACTACCAGATTTGTATGGTTTGATCAGTGTATGTAGAGTGTTGAGGAGTTGAAGAGAAGTCTGACTTCTGCTCCTATTTTGGCACAGCCAGAGGGTACAGAGGATTTTGTGGTATACAATGATGCATCCAAGCTAGGCTTGGGATGTGTGTTGATGCAGAGACGCAAGGTGATTGCTTATGTGTCTAGACAGCTGAAGACGTGTGAGGAGAACTACCCGACTCATGATCTGGAGTTGGCAGCGGTAGTTCATGCACTGAAGATCTGGAGACATTACCTGTATAGTGCTACATGTCAGATCTTCACATACCATAAGAGTCTGAAGTACATTTTTACGTAGTGGGAATTGAATAACCGCCAGCGTAGGTGGCTCGAGCTGATCAAGGACTTTGATTTAGAGATTTTGTATCATTGAGGAAAGGCGAACGTTGTCGCCGATGCCCTGAGCAGGAAGACGCCTCGAGAGCAGGCGATTGCGAGATTGACAGTTTAACATCAGTTACAAAGAGACCTGATCTAGTTAGAGTTGGACATCCAGTTTCCTAATGAAGATGCCCAGCTACGTACTTTAGAGGTTCTTCCTGATTTGTTGGGTGAGATCCAACAGAAGCAGGAGATCTGCCCGACACTGATGAGGATACGAGATAGGATGTCTCGAGATGAGGCACCACAGTTCCTGCTAGGAGCAGATGGAGTATTGAGGCGCCGCGGTCGAGTCTGTGTACCCGCTGATGCGGATCTGCGTCAGAGGATTTTACAGGAGGCTCACTGTACACCTTACTCTGCACACCCAGGTACGAGTAAGATGTACTAGGACTTGAGACGTTTATATTGGTGGGGAGGGCTGAAGCCCGATGTGGCCAGATTTGTGGCACAGTGTACGACCTGTCAGCAGGTCAAGATAGAGCATAGCAGACCTGGAGGTGAGCTCCATGCACTTCCTGTTCCACAGAGGAAGTGGGAGGACGTCACCATGGACTTTGTGACTGGGCTGAGATTGAGCCGGAGTTTTGATGCTATTTGGGTCATAGTGAACAGATTGACGAAGACGGCACGTTTCATTCCTATTCGGGAGACTTGGCCGGTGAGCAGATTAGCTGAGGAGTACACTAGGCAGATAGTGAGACTCCATGGTGTACCGAGGACGATCGTCTCATATAGAGATGGACGATTTACCTCGAGGTTTTGGCAGCAGATTCAGACTGCCCTGGGGACGAGTTTGCACTTCACGACTGCGTTCCATCCTCAAACAGATGGTCAGTCAGAGAGGACCATTCAGACCCTGGAGGATATGCTATGAGCTTGTGTATTGGATTGGGGACAAGTGTGGACGGATCATCTCCCACTAGTTGAGTTCTCATACAACAACAGCTAGCATGCATCTATTGGGATGGCCTCATATGAGGCACTGTATGGACAGAGATGCCGTACTCCGTTATGCTGGGATGAGCAGAGTAGTGTTAGTGGTTTGACACCTGATCAGATTCAGGGTGATGTGTGGTTGAGAGTGTCCCCGACACGAGGTGTTAGACGTTTTGGCATTAAGGGGAAGCTGAGTCCCCGATATGTCGGACAGTTCGAGATTATGGATCGAGTTGGGAGCGCAGCATACAAATTAGCCTTGCCTCCGAGATTAGAGGGTGTTCACCCTGTATTTCACGTGTCTCAGCTGAGGGAGTATATACCAGACCCGAGACACATCGTGAGTTATGATGATTTAGTGGTTGAGCTGGACCACACCTTTGTTGAGCACCCTATTGCAGTCCTAGAACGAGGTATGAGACGCTTGCATTCGAAGGACATTCCTATGCTGAGGATACAGTGGTCGAGACGAGGACTTGATGAGGCTACATGGGAGACTGAGGATAGTATCCAGAGGAACTATCCAGAGTTCTATGCCGAGATTGGTGCACCAGTAGGATCACCGAGTAGATCTTAGTACTATCTTGGTGAGTATTATGTGCTTATATGCTTATATGCGATGATGTGTTTATTTTCATACTAGCTTTGATGTGATATATGATCTTATTAGATCTTGTTGTGCTAGTATGATTATTGTTTATAACTGGAGATGGCTCTTTCCTCCATGCTATTGTGATACGTTTAGGATTCAGCTGGAGATGGTTATTCCTCCATGCTATTTTGATGGACATAGTGTTGCTGGAGATGTTTTTCCTCCATGCCTTTCTGTTATGAGTATGATACGGCTAGAGATGTGATTCCTCTATGCCTTGTGATGTGTTTATGGTTTGGCTAGAGATGGTTTTCCTCTATGCTATTTTGATGGACATAGTGTTGCTGGAGATGTTTTTCCTCCATGCCTTTCTGTTATGAGTATGATACGGCTAGAGATGTGATTCCTCTATGCCTTGTGATGTGTTTATGGTTTGGCTAGAGATGGTTTTCCTCTTTGCCTTGGATAGTGTTATGTTGCTGGAGTTGATGATTTCCTCCCTGCTCGTGTTTGAGGTTATAGAGAGAGTTGTACCTCGGCTTTTGAGTCCGAGTGGTTTTAGGACTTTACAAGTTTCAGGACGAAACTTGTTTTTAGGGGGGGGAGATGTAAGAGCCTTAGTCTTTTGGACCGAGTTTGCCTTAGCCGAGATTTGGCTTTAGCCGAGATTGATCTTAGCCGCCCCCGCGGGCTTGTGTGCCGCCCCAGCGGGTTTCCGCTCCCGCGGCCCAGGGAACCGCCTCCGCGGTTTCTTGCGGCTGCAACCGGTTTTGTTGACCTCTTGACGGTGCTTTACCCTCTTTTCCTTACTTTCGTCTTACCTTGCTGAGCAAGGGTTTCACCTTCATTCCCTTTCCAGTCTCCTACGTCCTTCTTGCTTCTTCTTCCTTCTCCTTGATCTTGTGTGTGAGTGTTCTTGAGTTTGGAAGTGTGTTGATTGTGAGGATGATGATGTTGATGATGTTGGATGTTGTGATGAGCTTGAGAGCTAGCTGTGAAGCTTGTTGACCTTCCTTGCAGCCTAGGACCACAAGTGTGGTAAGCTTCTTGCTTCTCCTTCTTTTCTTTCTTTCTTGTTCTTCTTCCTTAGCTTAGGATTAGATGAATGGATCCTTTCCTTTCCTAGTATGAGCACTGGTGGAGGTTTATGAGTTAGGATACCTAGAGTTAGGTAGATCCTTTCCTTTCCTAGTATGAGCGGGTTTGTAGCATGCTAGGTACATGTATGAGGTTAGAATGATGATGAGTATGATATCGGTTATGCCAGTTATGGCTTTGAGGTTTATGAGTTAGGATACGATCCTTATGGATCCCTTGGGTCAGGTGTGACCCTTTGATGGATATTAGTTGATATATTGTTGTGCCTTGTTATTAGGCAGCGTTGTCCTCCAGATTGGAGTGGACCGTGTTTGAGATCTTGGGTGAGACTACTACTGAGGTTGAGGTAAGTCCATAGGACTTACTTAGCTACCATCCTTATATTGGATGTATGCATGAGTGGTGTTTGTTATATGCTTTATAGCATGCGATATAATTTATTACCGACCTATGGTATATTGACCGCCCATTGTAGTGGTTGTGACAACTTACCTTTCATCCCGTAGTGGAGTCTGGGAAGTTCTCTGTAGGCTAGTTGGACCTGGTATACGGGAAGGGCACTGACCACTCCTTATGGTATACGGGAAGGTGCGCTGATACCACTCCAGCTAGCTATTGCACTCAGAGACGAGGATTATATACATTCCTCGTGTCACATATTTTCATATGTAGATCTATATACTATTTGAGTTATTGACGTTATAAAGATAATAAACCGGGTAAATTTGTGAAAGCATGATGATGTGTTATGATTCCTGATGTGTGTTTGTGCTCTAGCATCTTCTTATATATGTGTATGGTTAGCTAACGGTTTTATACCGTGTTGTAGATCCTTTGCAGGTTAGGAGAACTGCAGAGTGATCCAGAGGGGTGATCCACTGAGGGCTCCGTAGACTGGGGCGATATCGTGGGATATGGGATATTTAAATTGTACGGATATATATTTTGATTTTGTACTCAACGGTTACTCTGTATTACCTTTTGATATGTATATATATATATATATATCAGTTTTATGTTTTGTTTTAATCTATATGTGCCTTGTTGTAAGATTCAGTGAACTTGTTGTCAGGCTAGGGTCTGGATCCATTGTGAGATCCTAGCCTAGTAGCACCTCGAGTCCTACGAATTTGGGGTGTTACAGGTTAGTTTACCCTAGAGGGGGGAGCCGTCTCCTCTCCTTCCCTTCTTCTCCACCATTCTTCTTCATTTGTTTAGATTAAAGATTCAGACTTTTACATTGAGATTTGTTTGGAAGACATTGTTGAGTTGAGATTTGAGAAGATTGCAAGTTTTCATTCATTGAAGTTGAGTTTTTCTATTCCTTTCCTTGTTATTTATTTATTTGTCTTTGATATGATTGTTATTGGCTAGAACCTTGTGGTTCTAAGGTTTGACAGAGATTTGTTTATGCCTTAGGATTATGATGGAATAGATTGTTCTTAGAATTGGCTTTGAATTGCTTGAAATCCTAATGGTTAGCTTGTTCTTAAATCTAGTTAGAATCCTTCTAGCTAGTAACCTAAGTTGGAGTTGAAACTTACCTGGTGATACCCTTTCTTAGATACCTTAGAGACTGAATCCTAGGTAATAAAGGTTTATCATTTATTGGTTTAATGTGCTTAGATTCCTTCCTAAGTAGGGTAATACCTGAGACTTACCCGATGATGGTTTATCTTTCCCTTAGTTTGTAATCTAGTTTGTTTAGAATTTCCTACCTCTCTCCCTTTAAACTTACCGGGTAATAGGTAGTTTAGTTTGGAACTAGATGGTCTTGAGACTTACCTAGTAATAGACCATCAGCTTGGAAACGTTCATCCTTGTGCTTGCCAGTCATAGATGCCTCATGAGTTTTCCTGAGTCCATATATATAAACAATGATCTTGAACCCTTGGAATCCATTTTCTTTCCTTAAACTTGATTATCTTTGTTTTCCTTTTGTTTTATTTGATTTTCAATCAATAGTGATAGTTGATTGCGAATCCATCACACCTTCTCCAAAAATTTTTTGACTTCTTTCCCTTATCTTTTCCAACCTTCTGTCTTTATTCGAGATTTATTCTATTTATAATCATCGCTGCAGATTAATCCTCTCAGTCCCTGAGATCGACGTTTGAGTACTTATCCATATTGTGATTGACCCATACAATGTGGGTTCGCTACAATTTGGGTGTTTATTTCTTGTTTTACAAATTTAAAGCATACCATGGTTTTTACTAACATGTGAGCTTTTATCATTATTGATAAAGGTTTATAGGGGTGTAAAAATAGCGAACAACCTACATTCATTTTCTTAGCTGGCTATAAATTAAGAGCTCTGTATGATATATCGTTATGACAAGAAAGTTATGTAACATTACAAACCTACTTGTGATACCAAAGGTGAGATATTTATAATTAGGTCTTGTTGAGGAATATCATTAATTATTCCGCAACAATGTGTTATTGAGCAAGCGGTCTTGAGTTTTACCCCGAGGTTAAGAATTTTAAATGATTATAAGTTAGGGTGGGCATGGGACAGAATTAAGGTAATTTTAGTCCCGTTCTGGCTATTTTAAATGGGATGGGATCTGGACAGTTTTGGGTATTGTAGATTGAATCTCATCAGGTCCTATTCCGGCTGGGACCGGGACGGGATGGGCCCGTCGTTTACACAAGGTCTAGTTTCACAATATTTGTCCGTCGTTTACACAAAGTCAGGTTAAAACAAAATTAATATTAAAATGAATTAATATGAAAATGAATCATACACAATTTTGATGTAAATTTAAAAAAAAATCATATCATATAGGGAGGAACAAATCTACACAAATAGCGAGGAATAGATCTACACAAATAGGGAGGAACATATTTACACAACAGATCTACACAAATAGGGAGAAACAAATCTACACAAATAAGGAGGAACATATCAACAATGAAGCATACACAATTTTGTGTAGATATCCCGGCGACGGCGGCAGCGGAGCAGCCCGGCGACGGCGGCAGCGGAGCAGCCCGGCGACGGCGGCAGCGGAGCAGCCCGGCGACGGCGGCAGCGGAGCAGCCCGGCGACGGCGGCAGCGGAGCAGCCCGGCGGCAGCGGAGCAGCCCGGCGACGGCGGCAGCGGAGCAGCCCGGCGACGGCGGCAGCGGAGCAGCCCGGCGACGGCGGCAGCGGAGCAGCCCGGCGACGGCGGCAGCGGAGCAGTCCGGCGACGGCAGCAACGGAGCATCCCGCGATGGAGGCAGCGACAACGGAGCATCCCGACGACGTCGGATTTGGCTGTTTCGACCTCGGATCTAGCTACTTCGACTCCGGTGGTGCGAGTCCGATTGGTCTCGATGGCGCTGGATCTAGACATCATTAGGGTTTTTGGTTTCTCATAGCGGCGGTTTTTGGCTTTGGCGGATCCGACAACTACTTCGTTATTAGGGTTTATTAAATCTGAATCAAGAAACCAGATTTATAGCCTTTTAATTTTTATGTTTTCCCCGTATGCCCCTCTAATTAATTAATTTAGATTAAAATTTTTAATTGAAAAAAAGAGGGGGCTAATTCGTATCAGCGATACAAAAAAAGGCTTTTCTACCTCATCCTTTTCTAGAATTTTAAAATATCAATTTTATAATATTTAGTGTGTTATTAACAATAACTTAAAACTTCAATTTTACAGTGTTTAAAATGTTACTCACAATATATTAAACCTTAAATTTTATAATATTTATTAGGGTGAATTTGCTATGTAACCTAACTTCGTCATGATGACTTAGTGAATGTTCCTAATGATAAATAATGTAACACCCTAAATCCGCGGGACTCGGGGTGCTACTGGGCGAGACCTCACAATGGGTCCCGACCCTTAGCCTGACAGCAATTTCACCGGACCTTCCAACATGGCACAAATAAAGGCGAAAACTTAAATATGTTTTTAATGTATGCGGAAACGAAAAGTACGAAACTACAACTTGGAAACTCAGCCGAGTCCTCAAAACAACATAATCTGATACAAGTCTAAACATACAACAATATCCATAAACAATAACATGAAAACACGACTCAAAACATCCCCGTCCTATAATGTACGGGGACCTCGGCTGTCCACTCCTCCACCTCACTCGGCGGCGTCCCTAACCTGCAAGTCATCTACATATACGGTTTAAAACCATTAGCTAATATTCTAGGCATTAGAATAACGGGAAGGCACAAACACATATAAATCACAAAACATAAATCACACAAGTCCGGTTTATTATCTTTATATTCTTAACTCGTATCCCGTTCTATTTCAACTTCGGTTGTGACACGAGACCCCAATGGTCTCGCCCCGGTCCCTATTTCCGGCAAGGCACGGTACGGATGCATCCGTCCGTCTCACCCGCACGGCTAGTCGCCGAGAACCTCCTAGACTCTCGCGAGAGCTAGGCAGATGATGTCACCGCCCGTTATCATACACTTGGGCCAAAATTACATATAAGGTCGGTGGTCCTATTTTACTGGTTTGATAATTATAACAAGTACGTAAACACACACCACCAAACACACATCATGCTAATACGTAAAATATGAGCTAAGTAAGTCCGGAGACTTACCTCGTCACCAAACCCAAGTCAACCACACTCTTGCTTCCTTAAGGAGGAAGCCCACAACCTGCTCACAAGAGATATGCATATCAATACATACTCACACTCAAGAAGTCTTAGACTTCACTCTAGTGATCTACGCAAGACCACCCAACCCTCAAACTAGGAAACGCATCCTAGGTCCCGATTACTCATCACACTCTCCACACATGCAACATCCCACAACAGTCCATAATTCCACAAGAGAAAAATCCTCAACCAAAGAGGCACAAGCTAGCCTAGAAGGTCCATCATGCTCACATGCTCATATCCATCACTTACATCGAGCCTTAAGGGCTCCTAGGTTCACAACCACTAAGTGGCATTCCAAGCTACTTCCATCCAAGGCATGCTACTAACATGATCCAACATCAATACTAAGGAAGGAACGAAGAGGAAAGGAGATGAGGAACCTACTGTTGCCGAAACCGCAGCCGCGGAGTCAAGCCGGCGCCCCTGCGGACACAGGGGCCGCCCCCGCGGAACAAGGAGCCGCAGCCGCGGAGGACTGCGTCGCCTGCCAGGAACCACCCCCGCGCCCAAGCCACGCCGCACCCGCGGCCGTCTGTTGCCTTCCCCGCGCCCGAGTCACGTCGCACCGTGGTCGTCCGCTGCCGTCCGAGCCGAGTGTCTGCCGCCGCCCCTGCGGCCGTGCCAAGCCACTCCCGCGGCGTGCTGAGCCGCACCCGCGGCCTGCTGGTCCGCCCCTGCGGCTGGCCGCGCCCGCGGTCCTGTTGATCCGCCCCGCGGGTTCTGCGTAGAACGTCGTCTTCGACTTTGGATCTTTGGCTCCAAAGTCCTTCTTCTCTTGCTGGATCTTCTCCAAACACCCACCACGGTTCTTAGGCACCTCTACTGGACCTAAACGAGCTAAGAAACTAGACATGCAAAGAGTTGAGTAAAAACCTCTCAAAAGCTTCATCCATGGAAGTGGATGAAGGAGGGAAGAAGAGAGGGATGATCAGCCATGGGGAAGAAGGAAGGAAGGAAGGAGAGAAGCTTATCACTCCAGATCTGTAGTTCCTTTGCTGCAGTCCACACATGCAAGCTTCAAGCAACAATGGGGAAGAGAAGAGGAGAAGAGAGGGAGTGTGGAAGAGTGGAAGTGATGTCTAACGTGAAAGTGAAGGAAGGAGAGAGAGGGAGGGGGACAAGGGCTGCAAAGTCTTGAGGGGACAGCAGCTGTCTTGTCCTTTTTGCCCGGAACGAGAGGTTGGAAATGACCCCTTGTCACTTCGACTCGGAACGAAATGTCGGAACGCGGAAAAAGAGGAAAAACGACGAGTCGGCTCGGGATTTTCTTAGGAATAAATCCTGGCTCTCGGCATCTCGGGATTGCGGGATAACTACAAGGTGCACCAAGTCCGGAATTAAATTAATAAAAATTCCGGGCGTTAAAACTAACCCCCCTAAAAACAAGTTTCGTCCCGAAACTTGCTAAACCCAACACTCTCCAACCAACCCGTCTCGTAACCCCGTGGAACTCATCAACGTACACTATAGGCTCTAATCCAAGTCTACGAATCGCATCACATCAAGACCTCGCAAGGTACAAATATCTCAAACCAAATCACATAATCACACAGAACAAACAAGGAAGATCCCGGGGCTAACCCGCCGGTCCTATCAATGTCGCTAAATCTGCGTAAAACTCAAGATAGTTTCTCCGGATACTATCCTTCGTCTCCTATGTAGCCTCGTCGGCTCCTCGTCTCGACCACTGCACTCTCAGTATCGGTATCTCTTCCGATCGAAGGCGCCTCGTACTCCGCTCTAAAACTGTTGTAGGATGCTCTACAAATGTATGGTTCGGCTCGACCATTAGGTCCTCGTGACTGATGATGTGTCTCGGGTCGTGTATGTACTCTCTCAGCTGAGAGACATGAATACCGGGTGTATACCTTCTAACCGAGGTGGCAATGCTAACCGGTATGCCACCTCACCGACTTTCTCCAAGAACTCGAATGGACCGACATATCGGGGCTTAACTTCCCCTTAATGCCGAATCGTCTGACGCCCCGCGTTGGTGATACCCTGAACCACACCTGAGCTCCTACCCTGAACTCGAGAGGTCTACACCTCCTGTCCACATACGACCTTTGACGGCTCCGCGCGGTCAACATCCACTCTCGGATCAAAGCAACTCTAGCCACGTCGTCCTGTACCTGATCTGGAGCTACGTCGCACATCCCAACATCCACTCTCGGATCAAGGCTCCCCCGCACATCCCAACATAAGGGAGTACAACATCTCCGTCCATACCATGCCCATCGACGCGTGCCAAAACCTTGAGGTAAAACGTATGTCCCTGTCCGAGATGATGGTCTTCGGTATTCCATGTAATCTCACCATCTAACAATTGTAGATATGTCCTCCCACTTCCACTGTGGCATGGGCGGTGGGTGAAGTTCTCCTCCGTCTCTGGTGCTCGATCTTGACCTGCTGGCAGGTCGCGCATCGGGCCACACATCTAGCTTCATCGGGCTTGAGCCCGCCCCACCAATAAAATCTCCTAATATCCTTGTACATCTTACTCGTGTCTGGCTGCACCGAGTAAGGTGTGGGATGTGCCCCATGCAAAAATCCGCTCTCTCAACTCCTGGTCTGACGGTACACAAGTACGTCCCTGATGTCTCAATCGCCCGTCTGCTCCTGTGATAACGGCGTTGTCTCTCCTCGGGACACCCTGTCCCGGATCTTCCTCAAAATGGGAGATCCCTCTTGCCTTTGCAGGGTCTCACCGGACAGATCAGGTACTACCCCTACCTCGGACAACAACCGTCCGTATCCGGAAACCGGATATCCCACTCCAAACCCACCAAATCCCTCTGCAGCTGAGGCTGAACCATAAGCCGAGCTATCACCTCCTCCCGAGGTGTCCTCCTACTCAAGGCATCGGCAATTACGTTCGCCTTCCCGGGATGGTATAAAATCTCCAAGTCAAAGTCCTTCATCAGCTCCAACCATCTCCTCTGGCGGTTATTCAACTCCCGCCGAGTGAATATATACTTCAGACTCTTATGGTCTGTGAAGATCTGGCACGTAGCCCCGTACAAGTAGTGTCGCCAGATCTTCAGGGCATGAATCACTGCCACTACTCAAGATCGTGGGTAGGGTAATTCTCCTCGTACGGCTTCAGCTTCCAAGAAGCGTACGCAATAACCCTACTTCTTTGCATCAAAACACACTCCAATCCTAGCTTGGAGGCGTCACTATACAGTACAAAAACCTCCACGCCCTCAGGCTGGCTAAAACAGGAGAGGAGGTCAACCTCCTCTTCAGCTCCTCGAAACTGTGCTGACAAGGCTCGGACCAAACGAACCTGGTAGACTTCTTCAGCAAGGAAGTGAGCGGTCGTGCAATCACGGAGAAACCCTCAACAAAATGGAGGTAGTATCCCGCTAAGCCTAAGAAACTGCGCACTTCCTTGACCGTCCTAGGAGGCGGTCATGAGGAAACAGACTCTATCTTCGCCGGGTCAACCATGACACCCTCGGCGGAAACTATATGACCCAGAAATGCCACCTCGGACATCTAAAACTCGCACTTAGAGAGCTTAGCGTAAAGCTCTCTATCCTGGAGGACTCGAAGCACCGTCCTCAGGTGTTCCTCATGCTCCTCTCTACTCCGGGAGTAGACTAAGATGTTGTCCATAAACACTACCACGAACTGGTCCAAGAAGTCGATGAAGATGTCGTTCATCAACTTCGTGAAGACGGCGGGTGCATTCGTGAGCCCAAATGGCATCACGACAAACTCATACTGGCCGTAACCCGTCCTGAATGCCGTCTTCGGCACATCCTCCTCTCTCGATTGATACACTTGAACGCCGGGTGAACACCCTTTACTCTCAGCGGCCATGCCAGCCGGTAAAACACTTTCCCAACTTGCGCTAAGATCTCAAAGAGGTCCGATGTATCGGAAACTCAACTTTCTTCTCGGGTCTTCCTCACTACAACATTTCCATTATGTTTCTTCTTTGCTTGTCTCTAACAAAGAAGATCGAACTTCCAAATACACCGTTGGCTTTGGTTCTTGTCAAACCAAACTTCGATGTTACTATTCCTCAATTCTTGCAAGTTCTAAGTAATGAAGGAAGTACTTTGCTTCAAACTACTTCTACTAACGAGACATGTATGCTATAACTTTTACATCGTCTCTCGATACTCAGTCAAGACCATGTCTTGAAGAATCGCTTGTACACTTCAAACCGATCGTACCTCGAGGCAATTTCCAAAACAGTTGCACAAATGAATCACCTTTTAACTCTCAACAACTCCATCGTCCATTTTCGTCTCACTCAATACTTCATCGACATCCGGAGTAGGTTAGCCATAGATGGTTTTACTTGGAGAATCTTCCCACAATCCGGTAATGATCAGCCCATCCAAGAAACTTGCAACTTCTTTCACATCCTTCGGGGTTGTCATCCCGAGACAACTGGTCATACAACTTCTCTCTTCTTCGAGAGTGGACCAGAGTGTCCTATTCGGGCATTAGTAGGCCCATATTGAATCACTACAACTCGTAGTGACCATGGTTTGTCCAGTATGCGATGTTGGCGCTACCCCAATCTCGACTTCCCAATTGGTGACAATCAAACCTTAACTTGATTTAGAAGAGACCACCGACTCTTGCAACCAGTCGAGTAGATCATCTACACGTGGTAAGAGGGTACTTGTTCTTCATTGTAATCTTGCTCGGCTCATTGTAGTCGATGTACAAATGGGGATAACCGTCTCTCTTCCCGCAAACTGGTGTTCTCCATAACAACTTCAAAACAAGAGTTTAAGATATAATCTAAGCTCTTGTTACCGTTCCTTTAGGATTCCACAGCCTGGTTACTCTCCCCCACACTCACCCATAGACCACCCGCACATGCGCGTTCTCGGTTGTCACCAATTAGTTGGTAAATGACCTTCTCCTATGTCAAAGACTTACCATTCTTCTATGCTTCCATGTTACCATTCTCATGAAGGCTACCCTCTTGGGGTACCTTAAACTCCGTTAGCTCATTCTTCATTCCACGCTTCCTTTTCCTTATGCGAGATAAATAGACCCTTTTCGGCGTTGTTGAGTCACATGACTCGCCTTCATAGGCTTAACCGCGCTTCATGATGTCTTGTAAGCGCGTTTCCTCAAAATCTCTAACATTAGTTAGCATCACGTCTTGCTCTCATCTTCTTAGGATCATCATTTATACACACTTCCTCCTTTTTGGTGTTTCTTCGCCTTATCGTCATAAAGGAAACCGGTCAACTCCGCGTGAATCCCCAACTTGCTATTCTTCTCATAACTCTCGTAAAGTTGACTCTTCACTTAATGGTACCTCGTAAGCTTAATCTTACGGTATCTTACATCTTTCACACTTGGTTCGATCACGTTCTCATCTTGACTCCACATCTTAGGAGCGTCTAGGGAAAGTTTTACTTCTCGTGATGGAACATCGGCTCTAACCTTGTTAGAATGCTCCCCATCTCCTCCTCGATTCGCATCTTTAGTTGTCCACGCATCTTCTTGAAGAACTTAAGTTTTTTAACTCCATTGCTTTCGTCGTCATTCGCTTATGGCTCCCTTAGCACCGCTTCCATCTTGATTGCTCTTAAGTTGTCTCAATCTCTCTTTTACTTAGTTGCCCCTTTTTGCTTACGTCGTCTCTAAGGGAATGATATCGTATTATCCTCTTTCTATTAGGCCCGTATTTCTAGCCTCGGGAACAATGCTCTCTTGCAACATCCTCTACGGGAACCTCGATTGCTGGTGGATCCATAACTGGCGGTCCGCAATGGGGATACGTCCCCAACCTCTCGCGCCTGGAGGTCTTCCTACTCGTCCCCGTCTCGGGACGGTAGGAGAAAGAGGGGGTCAACCCCTAGCGGGTCCTTCGTAAGCGGTAGCTCTCGTACTTGCCATTTGATCGCGTAAGATGCGTATTTAAATATAAATGCGTAGGTACTACTTATCAATTCGGTATAATAACTTCTAAAGCATAAAGGTCACATGATAATAATACACATCCAAGGCATGCAAGCCAAACACCCTAAGGACACATAGTATCTAGATACATACAATTTCCACAATCACCCTAAGGTCATATATTATATATAACTATATAATAATTTATACCTACTTCTAATCCAGAGATCTACGTCGCCGAGGTTTGCGGAAGGAGCGGTGGTCCAGTACATTCTAACCCAATCCCGACTCATGCATATGATTTTGAAAACGAAAAGTCAGAACCCGTGGGGGTTCTGTTTTATACCTCATTCGGCCTTTAGAAAGATTGCGAGTGCCATTGTTGTCAACCTAGGGCTCTGATACAACTTTTGTAACACCCCAAATCCGCGGGACTCGGGGTGCTACTAGGCGAGACCTCACAATGGGTCCCAACCCTTAGCGTGACAGCAATTTCACCGGACCTTCCAACATGGCACAAATAAAGGCGAAAACTTAAATATGTTTTTAATGTATGCGGAAACGAAAAGTACGAAACTACAACTTGGAAACTCAGCCGAGTCCTCAAAACAACATAATCTGATACAAGTCTAAACGTACAACAATATCCATAAACAATAACATGAAAACACGACTCAAAACATCCCCGTCCTATAATGTACGGGGACCTCAGCTGTCCACTCCTCCACCTCACTCGGCGGCGTCCCTAACCTGTAAGTCATCTACATATACGGTTTAAAACCGTTAGCTAATATTCTAGGCATTAGAATAACGGGAAGGCACAAACACATATAAATCACAAAACATAAATCACACAAGTCCGGTTTATTATCTTTATATTCTTAACTCGTATCCCGTTCTATTTCAACTTCGGTTGTGACGCGAGACCCCAATGGTCTCGCCCCGGTCCCTATTTCCGGCAAGGCACGGTACGGATGCATCCGTCCGTCTCACCCGCACGGCTAGTCGCCGAGAACCTCTTAGACTCTCGCGAGAGCTAGGCAGATGATGTCACCGCCCATTATCATACACTTGGGCCAAAATTACATATAAGGTCGGTGGTCCTATTTTACCGGTTTGATAATTATAACAAGTACGTAAACACACACCACCAAACACACATCATGCTAATACGTAAAATACGAGCTAAGTAAGTCCGGAGACTTACCTAGTCACCAAACCCAAGTCAACCACACTCTTGCTTCCTTAAGGAGGAAGCCCACAACCTGCTCACAAGAGATATGCATATCAATACATACTCACACTCAAGAAGTCTTAGACTTCACTCTAGTGATCTACGCAAGACCACTCAACCCTCAAACTAGGAAACGCATCCTAGGTCCCGATTACTCATCACACTCTCCACACATGCAACATCCCACAACAGTCCATAATTCCACAAGAGAAAAATCCTCAACCAAAGAGGCACAAGCTAGCCTAGAAGGTCCATCATGCTCACATGCTCATATCCATCACTTACATCGAGCCTTAAGGGCTCCTAGGTTCACAACCACTAAGTGGCATTCCAAGCTACTTCCATCCAAGGCATGCTACTAACATGATCCAACATCAATATTAAGGAAGGAACGAAGAGGAAAGGAGATGAGGAACCTAATGTTGCCGAAACCGCAGCCGCGGAGTCAAGCCGGCGCCCCTGCGGACACAGGGGCCGCCCCCGCGGAACAAGGAGCCGCACCCGCGGAGGACTGCGTCGCCTGCCAGGAACCGCCCCCGCGCCCAAGCCACGCCGCACCCGCGGCCGTCTGCCGCCGCCCCCGCGCCCGAGTCACGCCGCACCCGCGGCTTGCTGGTCCGCCCCTGCGGCTGGCCGCGCCCGCGGTCCTATTGAGCCACCCCCGCGGGTTCTGCGTAGAACGTCGTCTTCTTCGTCTTCGACTTTGGATCTTTGGCTCCAAAGTCCTTCTTCTCTTGCTGGATCTTCTCCAAACACCCACCACGGTTCTTAGGCACCTCTACTAGACCTAAACGAGCTAAGAAACTAGACATGCAAAGAGTTGAGTAAAAACCTCTTAAAAGCTTCATCCATGGCAATGGATGAAGGAGGGAAGAAGAGAGGGATGATCAACCATGGGGAAGAAGGAAGGAAGGAAGGAGAGAAGCTTACCACTCCAGATCTGTAGTTCCCTTGCTGCAGTCCACACATGCAAGCTTCAAGCAACAATGGGGAAGAGAAGAGGAGAAGAGAGGGAGTGTGGAAGAGTGGAAGTGATGTCTACGTGAAGGAAGGATAGAGAGGGAGGGGGACAAGGGCTGCAAAGTCTTGAGGGGACAGCAGCTGTCTTGTCCTTCTTGCCCGGAATGAGGGGTCGGAAATGACCCCTTGTCGCTTCGACTCGGAACGAAAGGTCGGAATGCGGAAAAAGAGGAAAAACGACGAGTCGGCTCGGGATTTTCTTAGGAATAAATTCCGGCTCTCGGCATCTCGGGATTGCGGGATAACTACAAGGTGCTCCAAGTCCGGAATTAAATTAATAAAAATTCCGGGCGTTACAAATAAGTTAGTATATATCATTTTTTATAATTAAATGGACTAATTTGTCCTTAATTTAATATATCAAAAATTTTCCATCTATTAGAAGATTTTTTTATTTAATTCTTGTACATGAGTTTTAGATACAAGAAATAATTAAATCACTCATGTACAAAAAAATTATTCTAGTAATATTGTCGATATTTTTGAGTAACTTGGATACAAATAATACAATACAAGAAAAATATTTACACTAACTATTACAAGATTTTGTATTATTTATTGTAATTGAATTTTAGATACAAGAAATAATTAAATCACTCATGTACAAGAAAATTATTCTAGTAATATCGTCGATATTTTTGAGTTACTTCTATACAAATAATACAATACAACAAAATATTTACATTTATTTTTGTACAAGAAAATTATTCTAATAACATTTTCGATAACTTTGAGTTGCTTGTATACAATTTAGATACGTACACAAGAAAAAAAATTATTTACATTAATTCTTGTACAAGAAAATTATTCTAATAACATTTCCGATATTTTCCAGTTACTTATATACGATTTAGAATTGTGCACAAAAAAATTATTTACATTAATTCTTGGACAAGAAAGTTATTTGCGTCAAATTGTGTACAAGAGAAATTTTGTTTATGATAATTAACATATTTATAATTTTTAAAAGAAGAATAATTACTGAGATCTAACTTGACCGGCTGGTATTAGGACGGGAGGGAGATACTATCAACCGGAAATCGATTCTACACAACTACATCAATTTATTAATTTTTCATATCGTACAAGAACAATGAAGTTACAAAAGACACCGCTCATTTATAAGAAATATTGACAAAAAAAAAAGAAGAGAAATTACGCATTGAATAAATTTTAATAAAAATATTAAATATTCATTGTATCGATATTAGATACAAAAAATAATTAAAAAAAACAATAAGAAAAAGTATGCATTATATATATATATATATATATATATATATATAATGTAAATTAATTTTATGTTACGATAATAATTATGAGATTTTGAAAATATTATCTTATATTAATTAAGAAAGAACCAATTAGGAAAGGAGTTTTAAGCCTTAGAGAAGCGCAGAATCTTATTCGTGTCGAGGTTATTTAAGGGTTCGATCTATCCCAAAAGTCTTAATACGTGTTTAGTTACACATTGAAATTGAGATGCACGTTGAGTGAACCCACATAGTCCATCCTATAAAACCAATTGACAATAAGGGTAGCCTAATATTTACATAAATACATGTTAGGTTCACATAGTATCATATCATTGTCAATGTGGGACATTTATACACACAACCCAAACGCAGGAAAACGAGAGGTTTAATAGGTATATTCGCAACAAACCCATAGTTGGTGCCATTTTTTAAGACTTTGAAAGTTCATACTTTTGCAATTTACCCGTTACTTTTCATCGTACAATAATTGTTTATTTGCCTTTAGTCCTTATTTTTCTTCAAAGTACCGAGGAAGTTAATTATGATTCGAAACATCTTTATGAATCAATAACATTTATCTGTAATCTAAACAGAGGTTTAGTAGGAAAATTTGGTGTTGACACTTTGGGCTCCTTCGTGTACTAGACCTATGTTTAGGAGTTTTAACTATAATTCTGAAAGATAGTTTTAAATTCTTTTTAGATAATTCCGAGGAAACTTGCATACTTGCAGCAAACAACTTCAGCCTTGGTGCAATGGTTGCCACTTCCAGTTGTTGCTTATGGCTTATGTATTATCTGAGAAGAAAATATGCCTTAGAAAATTTCAGAAGTTCCCTTAAAAGTTACAATACCTACATTCATTTTCTTCGTTGGCTATAAATTAAGAGTTTTGTATTATACATCGTGATGACAATACAAAGCTACTTGTGATACAAAACGTGAAATATTTATAATTAGGTCTAGTTGAGGAATATCATTAATTATTCTGCAACAATGTGTTATTGAACAAGCGATCTTGAGTTTTACCCATAGGTTAAGATTTTTAAATGATTATAACTAGGGGTGGGCATGGGACGGAATTAAGGCAATTTTAGTCCCGTTCTGGCTATTTTAAATGGGACGGAATCCGGATGTTTTGGGTATTTTAGATTGAATCTCATTAGGTTCTATCCCAGTTGAGACCGAGACGGGATGGGCCCGTCGTTTACACAAGGTCTAGTTCCACAATATTTGTCCACACAAGGTCAGATTAAAACAAAAGTAATATGAAAATGAACCATACACAATTTTGATGTAAATTAAAAAAAAATCAAATAGAAAGGAACAAATCTACATAAATGGAGAGGAACAGATCTACACAGATAGGGAGGAACATATCTACAATAGGGATAAACATATATACACAAATAGGGAGGAACATATATATAATAGGGAGAAACATATCTACATAAATAGGAAGGAACATATCTACACAAATAGAATAGATCGACACAAATAGGGAGGAACATATTTACTCAAATAGGGAGGAACAATGAACAATGAAGGATACACAATTTTGTGTAGATATCCCGATGATAGCAGAAGTGGAGCAGCCCGGCGACGGCGGATTTTGATGCTTCGACCCGGATCTGGCTGCTTCGACTCCGGTGGTGCGAGTCCGATTGGTCTCGTCGACGGCGCCGGATCTAGACATCATTAGGGTTTTTGGTTTCTCATAGCTGCGATTTTTGGCTTTGGCGGATCCGGCGACTGCTTCGTTATTAGGGTTTACAAAATCTGAATCAAGAAACAAAATTTATAGCCTTTTAATTTTTATGTTTTTCTCTTATGCCTCTCTAATTAGTTAATTTTAGATTAAAATTTTTAATTGAAAAAATGAGAGGCCTAATATGTATCAGCAATACAAAAAAGGTTTTTCTACCTCCTTCTTTTTCTAGAATTTTAAACTATCAATTTTATAATATTTAATATGTCATTAACAATAACTTAAAACTTCAATTTTATAGTGTTTAAGATGTTACTCACAATATATTAAACCTTAAATTTTATAATATTTATTAGGGTGAATTTGCTATGTAACCTAACTTCGTCACGATGACTTAGTAAATGTTCCCAATGATAAATAAATTCTGTAACGTCCGGAATTTTATTAATTTTATTCCGGACTTAGAGCACCTTGTAGTTATCCCGTAATCCCAAGATGCCGAGAGCCGGGATTTATTCCTAAGAAAATCCCGAGCCGACTCATCGTTTTTCCTCTTTTTCCGCGTTCCGACCCTTCGTTCCGGGTTAAAAGTGACAAGGGGTCATTTCCGACCCCTCGTTCCGAGCAAGCTGACAAGACAACTGCTGTCCCCTCTCCCTTTTGGCAGCCTTGTCCCCTCTCTCTCTCTCTCCTCTCTTGCTCATTCACGTTAGTTTCTTTCCCTCTTCCTCCCATTGCTCCATTTTTTGCTCTCTTCTCTTCTCTTCTCTTCTTCCATCTTGTTGAGGATCTTTGTGTATGGACTGCAGAAAAGGGATTTCAGGTTGTTGGTAAGCTCCTTCCTCTCCCTCCCCTCTCTTCCTTGCTGTTTTTCTCTTCTTCTTCTTCCCTCCTTCATCCATGGCTATGGAGGAAGATCTTGAGGAGTTTTGCTCAACTCTTTGCATGCATAGGTTCTAAGCTCGATTAGGTCAAGGAGAGGTGCCTAAGACCAGTGATGGGTGTTTGGAGAAGATCCAGCAAGAAAAGAAGGACTTTGGAGCCAAGGATCCACGATCGAAGGCGAAGAAGATGACGTTCTGCAGCACGACCGCGGGGCGGATCATCACGGCCGCGGGCGCGGCCGGCCGCAGGGGTGGCTCAGCACGGCCGCGGAGCGGGAAAGCACCGCCGCGGGTGCGGCTCGGCATGGCCGCGGGGCGGCGGCAGGCTCACGGCCCAGCACAGCCGCGGGCGCGGCTCGGCACGGCCGCGGGGCGGCTCCGGGGCTCCAGGACACGACGGCCGCGGGGGCGGCTCCCTTCCGCCGCGGGTGCGGCCGGCAGCTCCGCTGGGGCGGCCTCTGGTTCCGCAAGGGCAGCTCCTGCTCTGTAAGGGCGCCAACTTGACTCCGCGACTGCATTTCTGCAACAGTAGGCTTCTCCTCTTCTTCACTCTTCGTTCATTCCTTAGTATTGTTGTTGAATCATGTTAGTAACATGCCTAGGATGGATCTAGAGTAGCTTGAAATACCACTTAGTGGTTGTGAACCTAGGAGCCCCTAAGGCTCGATGTAATTGTTGGATATGAGCATGTGAGCAATGATGGATCTTCTAGGCTAGCTTGTACCTCTTTGGTTGAGGACTAATATCTTTGAGGATATGAACTGTTGGGTGTTACTTTCATGTGTGGAGAGTGTGATGAGCATGATAGACTTAGTAGGCTTTCACTCGTTCTTGGGTTTTAAGTATGATCTTATGAGAGTTAGTAGGTTGTTGAGATATCTCCTCATGCGTTGAGTGAGATGTGAGTATGAGAGATTCTAGGATGCGGTCCTAGAATGAGAGTCAAATGATCTTGCGTAGATCATTTATGTAGAAGTCTTAGACTTCTTGAGTTGAGCGGGTTTTGATGGTTATCTTGTTGTGAGCAGGTTGTGTGCGTCTTCCCAAGGGAAGCAAGGGCGTTTTGTGAGTTAGCATTGGGACGAGGTAAGTCTCCGGACTTACTTAGCTCGTATTTTATGTATTAGCATTGATGTGTGTTTGGTGGTGTGTGTTTATGTTATGTTATAACAATTAAACCGGTAATTAGGACCACCGACCTTATATATGTTGGCCCAAGTGTATGATAACGGGCGGTGACATCACTGCCTACGACCGAGTGAGTCTAGGAGGTTCTCGGCGACTAGCCCGGCGGGTCAGATGGTCGGGTGCATCCGTACCATTCTTTGCCGGTAAGTGGGGACCGGGGCGAGACCACGGTGGTTCTCGTGTCACAACAGAAGTTGAATTAGAACGGGATACAACTTAATAATAAAAAGATAATAAACCGGACTTGTGTGATTTATGTTTTGTGTTATGTATGTGTTTGTGCCTTCACCGCTTTTCTAATGCCTAGAATATGAGCTAACGGTTTAAAACCGTTTGTGTAGATGACTTGCAGGTTAGGGATGCCGCCGAGTGAGGTGGAGGAGTGGACAACCGGGGTCTCCGTACATTATAGGACGGGGACGTTTTTTTAGTCATGTTTCATATTGTTGTTCATGGATGTTGTCGTACGTTTAGACTTCGTATCAGGTTATGTTGTTTTGAGGGCTCGACTGAGTTTCCACGTTGTATTCTTACCTTTCAGTGTCTCGCATACATTATAAACGTTTTTGAGTTTTGCCTTTATTTGTGCCTTATTGGAAGGTCCGGTGAAATTGTTGTCAAGCTAAGGGTCGGGACCCATTGTGAGGTCTCGCCCGTAGCATCCCGAGTCCCGCGGATTTGGGGTGTTACAAGTTCTTCACCTAAAAAATGATAAATAAGTTAGTATATATCATTTTTTAATTAAATGACTAATTTGCCCTTAATTTAATATATCAATAATTTTTCATCTATTACAAAATTTTTTAGTTAATTTTTATACATGAGTTTTAGATACAATAAACATTTAAATCACACGTGTACAAGAAAACTATTCTAGTAATATTGTCAATATTTTTGAGTTACTTGGATACAAATAATACAATACAATAGAAATATTTACATCAATTATAACAAGATTTTGTATTAATTATTGTACATGAGTTTTAGATATAAGAAATAATTAAATCACTCATGTACAAGAAAATTATTCTCGTAATATTGTCGATATTGTTGAGTTACTTGCATACAAATAATACAATACAACAAAATATTTACATTTATTTTTGTACACGAAAATTATTCTAATAACATTTCTGATAATTTCGAGTTGCTTGTATACGATTTAGATACGTACACAAGAAAAATATTATTTACATTAATTCTTGTACAAGAACATTATTCTAATAACACATATTTTCCAGTTACTTATATACGATTTAGAATCGTGCACAAGAAAATTATTTATATTAATTCTTGTACCAGAATGTTATTTGCGTCAAATTGTGTACAAGAGAATACTTTCTTATCATAATTAACATATATTTATAATTTTTTAATAAGAATAATTACTAGATCTAACCAGCTTGTTGTCCGTCTCCCCTCCAGCTCGATGTAATTAGTTTTTAAAATAATGGATATTTTTTAGGACCGCTCATTTACAAGAAATATTGAATATATATATATATATATATATATATATATATATATAAAATAAATTTTAATAAAAATAATAAAATATTTATTATATAGATATTAGATAAAAAAAATAATGAAAAAACAATTAAAAAAATATGCATTAAATATATTTTAATGAAAACTATATATATATATATATATATATATATATATATATATATATATATATATATATATATATATATATATAATTTTCATTAAAATATATTTAATGCATATTTTTTTTATTGTTTTTTCATTATTTTTTTTATCTAATATCTATATAATAAATATTTTATTATTTTTATTAAAATTTATTTAATATATATATATATATATATTAAATAAATTTTAATAAAAATAATAAAATATTTATTATATAGATATTAGATAAAAAAAATAATGAAAAAACAATAAAAAAAATATGCATTAAATATATTTTAATGAAAACTATATATATATATATATATATATATATATATATATATATATATATATATATATATATATATATATATAACTTAATGTAAATCAATTTTATGATCAATTAATTTGTAAATATGGATAGTAGAATAATTATTTGATTTTAAAAATATTCTCCTAGAACCAATAAGGAAATAAGTACACATTAGTGTCGGTTCAGAGGTTATTTAAGCCTTTATCAATCTCAAAAGTGATCAAGTTACACACTGAAATTGGGGCTTTTTGTCAGCTTCTCCTCCGTCACGGTCGATCGTCCTCGCCGGCATCCTACGTCACCTCCTACGCAATTGCATCTGGGAACCTTGAAGGTCGTCTTCGACTTGTTTCGAAGTCATCGACAAACTCCGTCCTCGTTGGGTACCAAACGGTGGGTATCCCATACCCACATCTGATTCTATCAAAAATTATCAATTCTTGAGGATTTTTAATCACGAATTTCTTTTTTTTGGGGACTTGTGTGCGTATCCCATATCCACACCTGATTCTATCAAAATTTATCAATTCTTGAGGATTTTAAATCACGAATTTCTTATGTTCAGAGATTTTGGCGACTTGTGCGCGGTCACAAAGCAGGAAGAATTAAAACCATGAAGATTGTTCATAGAGACTTCGTTCGCAACGGACCTGGTATCGTCAAGGTATACTGGCCAAATGTTCATATTAAATTTTCCAATATTCCTTACAACCTTTTTGTTAGTGGCAAATTTTAATTGTTTTTATTCTGGTTTAATTGTTTCATAGATGGTTCCTGACGAAGCTGATGATTTGTGGATTGTTTACAATTTAATAGCTGAGGGAGATTCAGTTTTATCCACCACTGTCAGGTATAACCTCTGCTTTTCGAATTAGACCTAAGTGATGTAGATTTATTTTTATTTTTATTTTTTCAATATTCGCGGCCTTGAAAATTTTACCCTGTATATACCGTTTCTTTTCATCATACAACAATTGTTTTTTGCCTTAAGTCCTTGTTTTTCTTCAAAGTACCGAGGAAGTTAATTATGATTTGAAACGTAGCTAATCATCAATCTAGTTCTGTCTTTATGAATCAATAATATTAATCTGTAAGCCAAACAGAGGTTTCGTAGGGAGATTTGGTGTTGCCACTTTGGGCTCTTCATGTATTAGACCACTGTTGAGGAGTTTTAATTGTAAATCTGAAATATGGTATTCAAATTATTTTTAGATAATTCAGAGAAAAATTGCATACTTGCAACAAGTAACTTCAGCCCTCTGTGCAATGGTTGCCACTTGCCAGTTGTCGCTTATAACTGATGTATTATCTGAAAAAGATATGCCTTATTTGGAATTTTTTTGCAGAAAGGTATTAAGGGAGGCAGCTTCCGGGGGGAGAGATGCAGAACGTGTTAAACTGAGGCTAGAAATTAAAGTGGAGGTAACTGAAGGCCATGTTATTTATAAACAAATAGATCTATTGTTACACTTTAAATAGATTTTAGTTGTCTGGTTGTTGGATTGTGAATATAGAATTTACCTAACCGATGCAAATCTGTTAAAATGCATTAGGACTATCTCAGAGGCCAAACGCGTGTTTCTATTCATTAGATTTTGATAATAAATAAAGCATTCGTGGTGTATGTATTGTGGAAATTAGCTCAAAGATTTAGATCTATTAATGATTTATCTCTTTGAATACTCTGATGATTCGTGTCTTTCCAAATGTTTCCTAGAATGTGGAATATGACAAAGAAGGGTCTGTCTTGCGTATACGAGGAAAGAATATTTTAGAAAACGAGCACGTGAAGGTATAGACAGTCTCTACTGAGCTCATTTATGTATCCAGCTCTTTTTGACATGATTTCCCCCACCTCAAACTGTTAAGGATTAACAAAAAATGGTTGATTTTTTCCCTTAAAGATAGGAGCCTTTCATACTTTGGAACTTGAGCTTCATAGGCCTTTCGTACTAAAAAAGGTATGTTTCCTTGTCAAGTGCATTCACTTTTCTCTAGCAGGTCATAAACTGTCTTCCGAGCCTGTTATCTGATCTAATGTTTTTTGAACTTTATGTGGATGATGACTCTAGGCCATATGGGACTCACTAGCATTGGATATGCTTCATCAAGCAGCAAGTATGCTTCAATATCTCTCTCATTAATAAGGTTGAATCTGCTATAGGACTCTACATGTGCTATCGGAAACAGAACCTATTTAATATAATATAGATGTTCTGTTACTTTTAGGCATTGTATAATCCATAACTTATGCTCATTGGTCCAAGTATTATGTCAGTCTCAAAGTCATAGGTCTGATCCAAGGTGATAAAATCAACATTTAGAACAAAAATCCATGTTTGAGAGTTCAGTGCAGCTAACGTGAAAATCACTAATACACCAAATTGCTGATAATTTGTAGATGCTACTCTCAGCTTTAATAAAAAAAAAATACACCAAATTGCAGATAATTTTGTCAGACATCCATGTTTTAGGCCCTAGATTTGGAAGTTGGAACATCAAGAATACACCAAATTACCCAACGCTTTTAATTTTGTCCACATCCATTTTTTATGCCGTAGCCCATGTCTGTGTGGCATTTTGAACAAAAAACCAAAATGCTGGACCACTTTGCTGAAAATCTGGAAAAGCCTTTTTAGATTATGTTTCAAAGAAAGTTATAATATCTTTCTCTTCTCCCCTATCTTCATTTTGATCTAATCTGAAAATCTCCTTACCGTTTAGATCCTGCTGCAAGTGCTGATCTAGCTGTTATATTGATGCAAGAAGGTCTAGCCCACACTTTGCTTGTGGGTAGAAGGTATATTCTAAACGACAATGAGATTTGAATTTTGAATATATTTTCTTTACCAGTGAACCCGCCTATGCCAATTTGCTGCAAGCTGTTGTAATGGTTGGATTTGTGATTATATATGTGGTAAAATGGTGCTAGTCAAATTCCCATTTATTGATTTGTGAGTGCTAGAATTAAAATGTAGTCCAGTTACTAATCTGAAGTTATGCAGTACAGGATTTATCATTGGCAACATGCCACCTTTCCTTTCCATTTCTTGTATATACTATTAAAAATTGCGTCTTATACAATTATCTGTTCCTTTATGCATGACAGTGTTACTAATACTCGGTCTCGGATAGAAGTTTCAATTCCAAGGAAACACGGGCCTTCTATTGCTGGATATGAGTCGGTACGTATAATTTATCCAGATACTCCTATTGAGTGGTTTCCAGTTAATCTACTCAATCTAATGTATTGATTTGTAAATGTTTCTGCAGGCCTTAAAAAAGTTCTTTGAGAATGTCTTACAGGTAGGATATCACTTGGAGGATATTCATAGTCTTTTTCCTATATTCACTTAGTTACTCACACTAAGATTTCTATCCTTGGTGGTCAGGCTTTTCTAAAGCATGTTGATTTTAAGGTTGTTCGATGTGCTGTGATTGCTAGCCCAGGATTTACTAAAGTAAGTTGGAAATCTGTAACTTTTTTTTTTTTTTTTTTTTTGTAAATTGCACTATGCTTTTGTCTTTGCCAGTAGGAAAGCTATATGAATTTCTTACATAAAGGTCTGATTGAGGGTCCATTTGGGAACCTTATGCTTATAAGAGCTTAAGCTTATTGGTAGCTGAAATTAGTAGCTGATCGAATGAATTTTTTTTTTCATAAGCTTTGTTGGGTATTTGAGTGAAAGAAGCTTATTGTAGCTGATATACACGTAAAATTACTTAAAGGTTTACTCTTTCTTTTAATATCATATTTTAGGGAGTTATATTTGTAATATATCATTCAATAACCTATTATAAACTCTGTAAGTTCCCTCCATGTAGCTTATGAAATCAAAAGAATATAAAAGATACAAAAGCTTCGGCCTGTCATTGAGAACAAATCCCTCATCCTTTGAGAACTGGCTTGTGCATATGCTTATATATATTTTTATGATACAATTGAACTCTATATAAAGTTTGATTTGTCATTTCAAAGAATTTGATCATATCACCCATTGAGAACTGGCTTGTGCATATGCTTGCTGTAGGACCAGTTCCATAAGTACCTGATGCTCGAAGCCGAAAGAAGACAGCTTCGGCCTATCATTGAGAACAAATCCCGCATCCTTCTTGTGCATACAACATCTGGTTACAAGTATGTCATTTTACGTGCACCCTTGCTTTGTATGCTTATCTGGCTTTTCTGTCAGCTTATTTAAACTATTTGTACAGGCATAGCTTGAAGGAAGTACTTGATGCGCCAAATGTGATGAATATGATAAAAGATACAAAAGCAGCACAAGAGGTATTGCAACTTGGTGAATTCTTCTAATAAAAGGAATAATACGGTTTCGACTGATTGATGCTTGCACTTTATTCGTATAGGTGCGTGCTCTGAAAGACTTCTTCAACATGCTATCAAATGTAAGATTCTAGTGTTGATATGTATGCTTTTGAAATTCCTGATGTCTGATGGTAATTACATTTTACAATTGACTGTAATGCAGGATCCTTCTCGTGCATGCTATGGACCTAAGCACGTGGAATATGCTCATGAAAGAATGGCAATTCAAACACTACTCGTTACTGACGAGTTGTTCAGGTATTTTTAACATCTCCATTCAGACAGTAAACATATGGCTTAGAATTCAACTAATAAGTTCCTCATTAGGATGATGACTTTATTTGCATGGATGACACGGTCCTCTTTATCAACTAAAGACTCTAAGGCCTGTTTACTTGCAAATTTTTTTTTTTTGGGAATTATAAACTAAATGAGTTTATAATTTATTTTTCAACGGGTTTATATGAATAAATCAGACAAGACTGTTTACTTTTATTTTTTGGGTTTATTTTACTTCAAAATACAGGTTTTCAACAAAAGTAAACCGATCTACAAGTAAACGCGTACAAAAATTAAATCATGGGTTTATAAACTAAATGAAACAGAAATAAGCTACAAAGTAAACAGGTTCTAAGTTATGCTTGTTTTCCAACAGGAGTGCTGATATCACAACTAGACAGAGATATGTGAATTTGGTCAGTGCAGTGAAGAATTCAGGGGGAAATGCGTTTATCTTCTCGTCAATGCATGTATCAGGGGAACGTAAGTTGCACATTTCCCGTTGCCTCGCCATACCAAATCTTCTTGAAAATAATACATTTTGCTGATAATTTCTGTGCTTCTGCAGAACTCGCACAATTAACCGGCATTGCTGCAATTTTACGGTTTCCCCTTCCTGATCTCGAAGATCTTGAGATGTGATATTGATGTTGGTGCGTTATAGTGAGAGGAAGTTTTTAGGTGATGAAGTTGTATCATAATGCATGGAGACGGGTGTTCATAATTATACATTTGATGAAAGTCATTACATGATAAATTAAGAGCTCTGTATGATATATTGTGATGACAAGAAAGTTATGTAACATTATGAGATATTTATTATTAGGTGCAAGGAAGCGTAGTTTGTACAACAACACAAAGAAAACCTAATCCGTACAAGTGTATATGGTTGGGTAGAGTAGATGTTTTGGAGAAGGAAGTGAGTTTTACAAATATGGATTTGTAGAATCGAGTTTGATACCTATAAAAGTTGAAATTCCAAACTTAGTTGTTCTTATCTTATGTCTATCTATATATATATAACTTAACCCGTACAAACGGTCATATTTATAAATTAAAATGTTTGATCCAGATCAAACTTTGTTGTCCTTTTTTAACGTAATGTAAGTGCTTATAAACGGTCATATTTAATATCTAAATTTTATTTTATTGAACTTTTAACATATAACTCTCAAGATGTACATCTATAAAAAAAATTAAAAATAAAAAAGAATTAACTCGATTGAATTTAATTTATAAATTAAAAAGTTTGATCTAGATAAAAATAATATAATTTTTAAATCCATCCTTCTAAAGTTATACGATTTAATTTAACACGTATTTTATATAATAACTTTACTTTTTCAATAAATATGACATTTTTCATCAATTTTATTTTATTTGATTAAACTATGACCTTTTTTTAAAAAATAAATTATGTTTATCAGACTATCTTAATTTATATAGATTAAAATTTCCTCCTTCGTTCTATTTTAACGATTCTACTCAAAACTATTAATCATGTAAGATGAACTTGGAGCAACCAAGTTTGAATGCCGTAAAATTTTGATCATTTAGTTTTTGTTAATATTTCAATCAGTTGAGGATCAAACACATTATTCAATTATTTTGTCCATACTAGAAATTCAAAACGAATTTTTGGAGGTCAGTGGTGAGTCTATTGACGATAAATTTTGTAAGGAAACATAGTGAGGTTGAAAGAGAGGGACGCACAACACAGAGGAGAAGACGGGAAAATATTTTGAATTAAAATGGATAGGAATATAATGAGGATAATGTAACACCCCGAATCCGTAGGACTTGAGGCGCTACTTGGCTAGGATCTCACAATGGATCCTGACCCTAACCTTACAACAAGTTCACTAGATCTTACAACAAGACACAGATAGATTAAAACAAAACATAAAACTGATATATATACATATCAAAAGGTAATACAGAGTAACCGCTGAGTACAAAATCAAAATATATATCCGTACACCATATCCCCATATCCCACGATAACGCCCAGTGTACGGAGCCCTCAGCGGATCACCCCTCTGGATCACTCTGCAGCTCTCCTAACCTGCAAAGGATCCACAACACGGTAATAAAACCGTTAGCTAACCAAACCTATATGAGATAATACATAAGCACAAACACACAACAAGGAATATTAACACATCATCATGTTATCACACATTTACCCGGTTTATTATCTTTATAATGTCAATCAATCAAATAGTATATATATCTGCATATGAATATATGTGACACGAGGAATGTATATAATCCTCGCCTCTGTGTGCAATAGCTAACTGGAGTTGTATCAGCGCACCTTCCCGTATACCATAAGGAGTGGTCAATGCCCTTCCCGTATACCAGATCTAACTAGACTACAGATAACTTCCCACACTCCACTACGGGATGAAAGGCACGTTGTCACAGCCACTACAATGGGCGGTCAATATAACATAGGTCTGTAATGAACCATATCGCATGCTATAAAGCATATAACAAACACCACTCATGCATACATCCAATATAAGGATGGTAGCTAAGTAAGTCTTATGGACTTACCTCGAACTCAGAAGTAATCTCACTACGATCAACTCTCAATCTGGTCCACTCCAATCTAGAGGACAACACTGCCTAATAACAAGGCATAACAATATATCACACTCATATCCATCAAAGGGTCACACCTAGACCCAAGGGATCCATAAGGATCGTATCCTAACTCATAAACCTCAAAGCCGTAACTGGCATGACCGATATCATACTAACCTCAAACATATATACCTAGCATGCTACTAACTCTCATACTAGGAAAGGAAAGGATCTACCTAACTCTAGGTAGATCCGGGACAAGACGCACCTGCGTGACAAGAGAGACGTAGGGGCGGAACAGGACACCCGCAGGCGCGGCAAGGCTCAGCCCCAGGCGCGGTGACAATGGCTGCAGGCAACGCAGGCACGGCGCGGGCGCTGCGGCACGGCTTCCAGGCGCGGGGGCGGCGACAGTGCAGAATGGGATCCCGCGACTCTTCCTCGGCTCTTCACGTGATCAAATCATGTCTTCGCTCATTCACAACCAAGCACATACATATACATACACATTCCATCATCAATCTACATTCAATTCATCTAATCCTAAGCTAAGGAATGAGAACAAGAAAGAAAGAAAGGAAGGAGAAGCAAGAAGCTTACCACACTTGTGGTCCTAGGCTGCACAGAAGATCAACACCCAACACAGCTAGCTCTCAAGCTCATCATAGCATCCAACATCATCAACGTCATCATCCTCACACAATTCTTTCAAACTCTAAGGAAGAAGAACAAGATCAAGATCAAGATGGAGAGAAGAGTAAGAAGCAAGAAGGACGTACGGAAGCTGGGAATGAAGTGAAGGAGAAGCCCTTGCTCAGCAAGGAAAGGAAAAGGTAAGGAAGAGAGTAAAGCACGGTCAAGTGGTCAACAAAACCGGCTGCAGCCGCAAGAAACCACGGGGGCGGTTCCCTGGGCCGCGGGAACCCGCTGGGGCGGCACACATGCCCGCTGGGGCGGTTAAGTCAATCTCGGCTAAAGCCAAATCTCGGCTAAGGCAAACTCGGTCCAAAAGACTAAGGCTCTTACATCTCACCCCTCTAAAAACAAGTTTCGTCCCGAAACTTGCAAAGTCCTGAAACCACTCGGACACAAAAGCCGAGGTACAACTCTCTCTATAACCTCAAACATAAGCATGGAGGAAATTATCAACTCCAGCAACAAAACACTATCTAAGGCATAGAGGAAAACCGTCTCTAGCCACACTATAAACATATCACAAGGCATAGAGGAATCACATCTCTAGCCGTATCATACTCATAACAGAAAGGCATGGAGGAAAAACATCTCCAGCAACACTATGTCCATCAAAATAGCATGGAGGAATAACCATCTCCAGCTGAATCCTAAACGTATCACAATAGCATGGAGGAAATAACCATCTCCAGCTATAACAATAATCATACTAGCACAACAAGATCTAATAAGATCATATATCACATCAAAGCTAGTATGAAAATAAACACATCATCGCATATAAGCATATAAGCACATAACACTCACCAAGGTAGTACTAAGATCTACTCGGTGATCCTACTGGTGCATCTAACTCGGCATAGAACTCTGGATAGTTCCTTTGGATACTATCCTCACTCTCCCAAGTAGCCTCATCAGGTCCTCGTCTCGACCACTGTATCCTCAGCATAGGAATGTCCTTCGAACGCAGGCGTCTCATACCTCGTTCTAGGACTGCAATCGGGTGCTCAACAAAGGTGTGGTCCGGCTCAACCACTAAATCATCATAACTCACGATGTGTCTCGGATCTGGTATGTACTCTCTTAGCTGAGACACGTGGAATACAGGGTGAACACCCTCTAATCTCGGAGGCAAGGCTAATCTGTATGCTGCGCTCCCAACCCGATCCAGAATCTCGAATGGTCCGACATATCGGGGGCTCAACTTCCCCTTAATGCCAAAACGTCTAACACCTCGTGTCGGAGACACTCTCAGCCACACATGGGCTCCTACTCTGAACTCTAGAGGTCTATGCCTCCTATCAGCATATGACTTCTGACGGCTCTGCGCAGTCAGCATCCTCTCTCTAATCAGTGTTACACGAGCCACATCATCCTGAATCTGATTAGGTGTCAAACCACTAACACTGCTCTGTTCATCCCAGCATAACGGGGTACGGCATCTCTGTCCATACAGTGCCTCATATGGGGCCATCCCAATAGATGCATGTCAGCTGTTGTTGTATGAGAACTCAACAAGTGGGAGATGATCCGTCCACACTTGTCCTCAATCCAACACACAAGCTTGCAACATATCCTCTAGTGTCTGAATGGTCCTCTCTGACTAACCATTTGTCTGAGGATGGAACGCAGTAGTAAAGTGTAAACTCGTCCCCAGGGCAGTCTGAATCTGCTTCCAAAATCTCGAGGTAAATCGTCCATCTTTGTCTGAGACGATCGTCCTCGGCACACCATGGAGTCTCACTATCTGCCTAGTGTACTCTTCAGCTAATCTGCTCACCGGCCACGTCTCCCGAATAGGGATGAAACGTGTCGTCTTCGTCAATCTGTCCACTATGACCCAAATAGCATCAAAACTCCGGCTTAGTCTCAGCCCAGTCACAAAGTCCATGGTGACGTCCTCCCACTTCCTCTGTGGAACAGGAAGTGGATGAGTTCACCTCAGGTCGGCAATGCTCGATCTTGACCTATTGGCAGGTCGCACACTGAGCCACAAATCTGGCTACATCGGGCTTTAGCCCTCCCCACCAATATGAACGTCTCAAATTCTGATACATCTTACTCGTACCTGGATGTACCGAGTAAGGGGTGCAATGAGCCTCATGTAATATCCTCTGGCGCAACTCAGCATCAGCGGGTACACAGACGCGACCACGGCGTCTCAATACTCCATCTGCTCCCAGAAGAAATTGTGGTGCCTCATCCCGAGACATCCTCTCTCTGATCCTCCTCAAGGTCGGGCAGGTCTCTTGCTTTTGTTGGATCTCACTCAACAGATCAGGTAGAGCCTCTAAATTACTCAATTGGGCATCCTCATCAGGAAACTGGATGTCCAACTCTAACCAGACCAGATCTCTCTGTAGCTGATGCTGAATTGTCAGCCTCGCAATCGCCTGCTCTCGAGGCGACTTTGTAACACCCCAAATCCGTAGGACTCGAGGCGCTACTAGGCTAGGATCTTACAATGGATCCTGATCCTAGCCTGACAACAAGTTCACTGGATCTTACAACAAGGCACAAATAGATTAAAACAAAACATAAAACTGATATATATATATATATATATATATATACATATATATATATATATATATATATATATATATATATATATATATTTACATATCAAAATGTAATACAGAGTAACCGTTGAGTACAAAATCAAAATATATATCCGTACATCATAAATATCCCCATATCCCATGATAACGCCCAATGTACGGAGCCCTCAGGGGATCACCCCTCTGGATCACTCTGCAGCTCTCCTAACCTGCAAAGGATCCACAACACGGTATAAAACCGTTAGCTAACCAAACCTATATGAGATAATACATAAGCACAAACACGCAACAAGGAATATTAACACATCATCATGCTATCACACATTTACCCGATTTATTATCTTTATAACGTCAATCAATCAAATAGTATATATATATATATATCTGCATATGAATATATGTGACACGAGGAATGTATATAATCCTCGCCTCTGTGTGCAATAGCTAGCTAGAGTGGTATCAGCGCACCTTCCCGTATACCATAAGGAGTGGTCATTGCCCTTCCCGTGTACCAGATCTAACTAGACTACAGAGAACTTCCCAGACTCCACTACGGGATGAAAGGCAAGTTGTCACAGCCACTACAATGGGCGGTTAATATAACATAGGTCGGTAATGAACCATATCGCATGCTATAAAGCATATAACAAACACCACTCATGCATACATCCAATATAAGGATGGTAGTTAAGTAAGTCTTATGGACTTACCTCGAACTCAGAAGTAATCTCACTACGATCAACTCTCAATCTGGTCCACTCCAATCTGGAGGACAACACTGCCTAATAACAAGGCATAACAATATATCACACTCATATCCATCAAAGGATCACACCTAGACCCAAGGGATCCATAAGGATCGTATCCTAACTCATAAACCTCAAAGCCGTAACTAGCATGACTGATATCATACTAACCTCAAACATATATACCTAGCATGCTACTAACTCTCATACTAGGAAAGGAAAGGATCTACCTAACTCTAGGTAGATCCGGGACAAGACGCACCTGCGTGACAAGAGAGACGTAGGGGCGGAACAGGCAACCCGCAGGCGCGGCAAGGCTCAACCGCATGCGCGGTGACAATGGCCGCAGGCAACGCAGGCACGGCGCGGGCGCTGCGGCACGGCTTCCGCAGGGGCGGTGGCTTCCAGGCGCGGGGGCGGCGACAGTGCAGAATGGGATCCCGCGACTCTTCCTCGGCTCTTCACGAGATCAAATCACATCTTCTCTCATTCACAACCAAGCACATACATATACATATACATTCCATCATCAATCTACATTCAATTCATCTAATCCTAAGCTAAGGAAGGAGAACAAGAAAAAAAGGAAGGAAGGAGAAGCAAGAAGCTTACCACACTTGTGGTCCTAGGTTGCACAGAAGATCAACACCCAACACAGCTAGCTCTCAAGCTCATCATAGCATCCAACATCATCAACATCATCATCCTCACACAATTCTTTCAAACTCTAAGGAAGAACAAGATGGAGAGAAGAGTAAGAAGCAAGAAGGACGTAGGGAAGCTAGGAATGAAGTGAAGGAGAAGCCCTTGCTCAACAAGGAAAGGAAAAGGTAAGGAAGAGAGTAAAGCACGGTCAAGTGGTCAACAAAACCGGCTGCAGCCGCAAGAAACCGCGGGGGCGGTTCCCTGGGCCGCGGGAGCGGGAACCCGCTGGGGTGGCACACATGCCCGCGGGGGCGGTTAAGTCAATCTCGGCTAAAGCCAAATCTCGGCTAAGGCAAACTCGGTCCAAAAGACTAAGGCTCTTACAGATAAAATTGTCATCGGAGTTTAAAATGCAATTTTATAGTGGAGATGTATAGAACTCAGGTACTTTAAACTTACAATAGATGTTGACAATACTTTAAAAATGCAATTTTATAGTGTTGGTATTGTTAACTACACTTTAAACTTTTAACTGTAACACCCTGAATTTTGGGAACTCGGAGCATTACTGGATAGGACCTCACAGTGGGTTTTGGCCTTAGATTGACGTCAATAACGTCGGATCTTGCAACAAAACACAAATATTTTAAATACAAATCTTTTTGAAATTACATATAAACTCAACAAATTCTAATCTAGTACGCCAACCAACTGGGAACCAAATTAACTCTACTGTAATAATAAATAAATAAACATCAATATATAAACCCTACACCTAACTCCTAGTACGGAAACCAGGTTGGCCACTCCACTCCCGATTTCTCGGTATAGATCTATCCTGCAAAAATCTAACAACACGGTAAAACCGTTAGCTACAATTCTAATACTAAGGTCACTAAAACATACACATATAAGGAAGTATTGCAAATCAATCAGCATGCAACACACAATATCCCGGTTTATTATCTTTCATTACGTGAATCGAGTCGTTCTATTTTCCAACTTTTGCTTGTAACACAAGAGTCTCCCGACTCTTGCCTCCGTCCCCGTAAACCAGTAGGGCTGGTGTACGTACCTTTTTCCGTATACCTACTGGACTGGTCGCGGGGAAATCCTCCGGCACCATCGGCCCAGACCAACGGTTATGGCACGTTATCATACACTTGTGCCTCTCTTAAAAATAAAATACAGTGATGTAGTCCGTTCATTTTATTTCACAAGAATAACACACACTACCCTAGTGCACACTTGGTATTAAAAGGTAGCTAAGTGAGTCATATGAACTCACCTTATCGGTACTGGTCTCAAAGTCTCGCGATATTTCCAGCCAAAGATCCAATTATCCTGTTTAGTAATTTATCACTCTTAGAACCATTCTAATCTTAAATTTCATTCAATTTATCATTCTCACAATCAAGGTATGACGTCTAACGTCAATACCCACCTTCGTTAACTTTTCGATTCAGGGACCTACATGTCTATTCACGTTCTCTTAGTACAAACTAACATTTCCCTTAAGTTTTCCCGGTTAAGAAATTTGTACCTTTCCTATCGGTATCAACCATTATTTTATTCTCGGTTCTAGTCTTATTTCTTCTACCAATTTAGTTCACATTCTACTAATCTAGGCATTCCAATAATGTTTTTGACTTCTAAAAGTATCATAATTGACTTGTTAACGTTACTATAATTTATCATGTAATAGTTAATTTTTATTTAGTAAAATATTATTAATTTCCAACATGAATTAAATTAATGGAAATAGGTTGACAGAAAGGGTTGAAAGCGGGTCTAACCGGTGTCGGCTTTGAAGCAAGGTTAACGGTTTAGATGCAAGGTTAACGGTTTAGATGACACCAAGACGAGGCAGCAGGTCACGGTTTCAAGACTTCTTGGCAGCAAGGTAATGGTTTCCTAGAGTCATAGGTCAGTAGTTCAATTCATCTTAGCAACCACACTTGAATAAAATTTAGATTGGCAAGAGTTCAGGATTCTCTACCTCTCAACTGCAATAGATACACGTACGTAGATAGTTGGGCTTTGTTTCGTGTACGAAGCTACGGTTCAATTCCTGCCAACACATCATTCCTTATTGAACAATCTCTTGAATCACTGTCAAAACATACCGGCAATATTATCAATCGAAACACTTACTCGTACGTCCTAGCTCGATCGTTAAACATTGAAAGGAACCGCAAACAAGGCGGAGAGAGGGCGTTGCGAGAGGACATCGGTCGTCGGTACCCGGTGGAGTAAGAGCAGGCAGTCGGTTCACGTTTCGCTTGGGTAGAGGTATCACGGTGGTGCGGTTCTGCAGTGGTCGCCATAGAGCGAGGTTGCAGGAGGTGCAAAAGGGGAAGAGGGTGGATTAATGAGGGCAGTCGTTGGTGGTTCATCACCGGCGTTGAAGCTCGTTGTGACGAGTCGAACGGGAAGATTCGGCTGCGAGTTTCAGACACGGAGAGGGGAGGCAGACGGTGGCCGACAGTGGACTTAGCTCCGTGTGAGAGAGGGGATCGAGGTGTGGAATGGTGATACACAGAGGAAGATCGGGACTGTGTTCTTAGCCTCGACAGTGAGGCAGTTCAGAGGGAGATCGAAGGACATAGATGGCTGGGTCGAGGGAAGAGGGGGAGGTTACATCGAGAGAGAGAAGGGTAACCTGGGAGGCGGTTAAAGGTTGTACGTGAAATTCGGTTGCGGCGAAGTGGGGAAAGCTTCAACGGATCGGCTCTCCGTCATTCACTTCGGTTTTCAATGTCCTTCATTAAGGGCGTTAGTAAAACGAGATTTGTAGTCGCAATTGTGTTTAGTAAAACGAGATTTGTAGTCGTAGTTTTTATGTAGATTTTTATAGATTTTAATTTTTAGAAAAACACTGTAGATAAATACGTAAAATACGTAATGTGTTTAGTAAAAAGAGATTTACGGGTATTTTAAAATGAGAAAAGACCCATCTACCCTTCAATCCCACTTGATGGATTGCACGTGCTTGGATTGAATTGATCTCAGTGATGAGAATACAGGATGAAATCTCAGTGTCGTTGCTCTTTACTCTGAATATGTCCAGAGATGAGAAATCAAAGAAAGAAGAACATATCATCAAATTTCATCAGTTGCTCTTACTCGAAGACTCCTGAATCTATCCAGAAATGAGAAATAAGGAAAAGAAGAACAAATCATCAAATTTCATCAATTTTGTTTTTCCTGTACAGATCAAGCTAAGTCCAAATAATAAGACTGATAATAAAATTTTGTTTGTACAGAGGAAGCAAGTCAATAGAATCAGACCTAGGGTTCAATTGTACATATTAGGCTTTGTAAATGGCTGATTTTCTGGGTTTTTTTTTTGTATCGAAGAAAGTCAGAATAAGAAACCAGATCTAGGGCTCGCTTGAACAAAAGAGGAAGAAGAAGGGTTGGATTCTACACAACCTCGCCACTACTGCACCTGCGTCGTCGCTGCTACTCGTTCTCCTTCTCCGACTTCTGCACAAGCTTCGATTTGCTATTCGGGAGGAAGAAGATGTAAGTTTCAGTTCATAAGAAGAGAGGGAATGTTCTTCTGATTCCACATTGAAATAGGGAGAAAGAGATAGAAGAAGAGGATAGATGGGTAATTGATTTTTGGAGAAGAAGAAATGGTGATGAAGATGGTGAAGAAGATGAACCGGAAGAGTGGAGAAAAAAGAGTCGACAGATGAAGAGGGAAATAAAGAGGGCAACTGGGCAAATGTTGATTCTCAAATCTCACAAAATCTTCAATTTTAAGATTTATAAAACCTGCCTTTGAAAGCTCCTAAAATACGTTTTAAAACTATAAGCTAATTTACAAATCTACAACTAAACACAACTATAAAAAAAGTGGGATCCAGTAAAATCTAAAAAAATCTCCTATAATGTACAACTAAACAGGCCCTAAGGTTGGTCGGTTGGTCTTCAATGGAACGATAACTCTGTGACGGGAAGGAAACACTCGCTCGCCAGGGGAAGACGATGACGAGGCCTACTACTTCTTCTGGGCTCAACGGTTCGGCAGGAATAAAATTGGGCTTGACATCTCGGCCCACTTACCAATAGCCTCTCATGGGCTTCCTTAGACCCACGTGTAGAAGTAAAGGTCGGTGACACCCTTGGCCGAACCGGCCGGTTTGATGATTACTCTACGGTTCTGGTCCGGTTTAAATAACACCATCCGATCGGTTTGAATTCGTTCAGTTAATTTCTTCGTATTCGATTCGGTTTTAGGCTAAATAAATTAATTTAGTTACATTAAAATTTAAAATAACAAGAAAAATTATTAAAAATTTTCGGTTATTACATCAACTCTATTAGTGTGTTGTTGAAAACACTTTAGTGTTTAGTATCTCGTTAACAACATTTGTAATTATCCATTTTATAGCGTTTAGTGTGTTGTTGACGATCCTTTAAAAGTTCAATATTACGTTTTTTGATGTGTTGCTGACAACGTACACTTTAAAACTTTAAATTTTATAATGTATAGTGTGTTGTCGATAGTACTTTAGACATTCATTTTTTATAGTTCATAAGTTGTTGATAGTATTTTAAACTACCAATTTTAATAATGTTTAGTGTGTTGTTGATAATATCTTAAAACATCAATTTTGCAATGTTTAAGATGTTACTAACAATATATTAAACCTTAAATTTTATAATGTTTCTTATGTTGTTGACAATATTTTAAACATTCGGTTTTATAGTGATTAAAATATTGTTGATATCACATTAAATCTTAAATTAAATTTTATAGTGTTTATTGGGAAATAACCCAATTTTACATGTATACGGGACGAACATTAGGAGTTTCAGACCAGGCTGGCGAGACTGCTTATAAATTCAGGTCGCTATTGTTACTTTCAGGAATGGATCTCATTATTGGGCCGAAAGAAACCCTGAAAATTCCATTGACTGTGGAGCACAATAGCCCATGTTGTATTCCTCACACAATCGTATTCGTGTCCGAGGTTACTTGAGCCTTCAATCAATCTCAAAAGTCTTATAAGACCAAACCAAACTCGGATGTCAGATACGTTCAATTATATCTCGTAGCACTCAAATATTCAACACTGCAAATTCATCAACTTTCCGGTTAAAGCAGGAAGAGAGCCATTAGATCAAAGTCGAGTTTAAACCATGAAGATTGTTCATAGAGACTTCGTTTGCAACGGACCTAGTATTGTCAAGGTATACCGGCGAAACGTTCATATTAAATTTTCCAATTTAGATGTTCTTTACAACCGTTTTGTTTCTTAGCGAATTTTGATTGTTTTTATACGTGGATGGGATGCACGTTGAGTGAACCCACATATATCATCTTATGAAACCAATTGACAGTTGGAGTAGCCTAATATTTACATAAATACATGTTAGGGTCACATAGTATCATAGCATTGTCAATGTGGAACATTTCCACACACATCCCAAACGCAGGATAACGAGAGGTTTAGTAGGGAGATTTGCAACAAACCCATAGTTGGTGCCATTTTTTAAGACTTTGAAAGTTCATACTTTTACAATTTACCCTTTACTTTTCATCATACAATAATTGTTTCTTTGCCTTAAGTCCTTATTTTTTTTCAAAGTACCGAGGAAGTTAATTATGATTCGAAACGTCTTTATGAATCAATAGCATTTATCTGTAATCTAAACAAAGGTTTAGTAGGAAAATTTGGTGTTGACACTTTGGGCTCCTTCATGTACTAGACCACTGTTTAGGAGTTTTAACTATAATTCTGAAAGATGATTTTTAAAATCTTTTTAGATAATTCAGAGAAAAGTTGCATACTTGCAACAAACAACTTCACAACTTCAACCAATGGTTGCCACTGCCAGTTGTTGCTTATAATTGATGTATTATCTGAGAAGAAAATATGCCTTAGAAAATTTCAGAAGTTCCCTTGCAAGTTACAATACCTACATTCATTTTCTTGGCTGGCTATAAATTAAGAGCTTTGTATTATACATCGTGATGACAAGAAAGTTATGTAACATTACAAAGCTACTTGTGATACAAAAGGTGAGATATTTACAATTAGGTCTAGTTGAGGAATATCATTAACTATTCTGCAACAATGTGTTATTGAACAAGCGGTCTTGAGTTTTACCCCTAGGTTAAGATTTTTAAATGATTATAACTAGGGGTGGGCATGAGAAGGAATTAAGGTAATTTTAGTCCCGTTCTGGCTATTTTAAATGGGACGGGATCGGGATGTTTTGGGTATTTTAGATTGAATTTCATCAGGTCCTATCCCGGTTGATACCGGGACGAGATGTGCCCGTCGTTTTCACAAGGTTTAGTTCCACAATATTTGTCCACACAAGGTTAGATTAAAACAAAATTAACATGAAAATGAACCATACACAATTTTGATGTAAATTAAAAAAATCAAATAGGGAGGAACAAATCTACATAAATAGGGAGGAACAGATCTACCCAAATAGGGAGGAACATATTACAATAGGGAGGAACATATCTACACAAATAGGAGAAACATATCTACAATAGGGAGAAACATATCGACACAGATAGGGAGAATTGAACATATCTGCACAAATAGGGAGGAACATATCGACACAAATATGGAGAAACAAATCTACACAAATAGGGAGGAACAATCAACAATGAAGCATACACAATTTTGTGTAGATATCCCGGAGATGGCAGAAGCGGAGCAACCCGGCGACGCCGACAACAGAGCATCCCCGCGACGGAGATAGCGACAGCGGAGCAGCCCGGCGACAGCGGATTTGGCTGCTTCGAGCCTGAAACTGGCTGCTTCGACTCCGGTGGTGCGAGTCCGATCGGTCTCGACGGCGCCGGATCTAGACATCATTAGTTTTTTTTGTTTCTCATAACTGCGGTTTTTGGCTTTGGCGGATCCGGCAACTGCTTCATTATTAGGGTTTACAAAATCTGAATCAAGAAACCAAATTTATAGCCTTTTAATTTTTATGTTTTCCCCTTATGCCTCTCTAATTAATTAATTTTAGATTAAAAATTTTAATTAAAAAAATAAGGAGCCTAATATCTATCAGCGATACAAAAAGGCTTTTCTACCCATTATTTTCTAGAATTTTAAACTATCAATTTTATAATATTTAGTGTGTTATTACCAATAACTTACAACTTCAATTTTACAGTGTTTAAGATGTTACTCACAATATATTAAACCTTAATTTTATAATATTTATTAGGGTGAATTTGCTATGTAACCTAACTTCGTCACAATGACTTAGTGAATGTTTCCAATGATAAATAAGTTAGTATATATATCATTTTTTTTAGTTAAATTGACTAATTTGCCCTTAATTTAATAAATTAATAACTTTTCATCTATTACAATATTTTTTTAGTTAATTCTTATACATGAGTTTTAGATACAAGAAATAAATAAATCACTCGTGTACAAGAAAACTATTCTAGTAATATTGTCGATATTTTTGAGTTACTTGGATACAAATAATACAGTACAAGAGAAATATTTACAATAATTATAACAAGATTTTGTATTAATTATTGTACCTGAGTTTTAGATACAAGAAATAATTAAATCACTCATGTACAAGAAAATTATTCTAGTAATATTGTCAATATTTTTGAGTTACTTGTATACAAATAATACAATAAAACAAAATATTTACATTTATTTTTGTACAAGAAAATTATTCTAATAACATTTCTGATAATTTCGAGTTGCTTGTATACGTTTTAGATACGTACACAAGAAAAATATTATTTACATTAATTCTTGTACAAGAAAATTATTCTAATAACATTTCCGATATTTTCCAATTACTTATTTAAAATCCTACACAAGAAACTTATTTACATTAATTCTTGTACAAGAAAGTTATTTGCGTCAAATTGTGTACAAGAGAAAATTTTCATATCATAATTAACATATATTTATAATTTTTAAAAGAAGAATAATTACTGAGATCTAACTTGCCCAGCTTGTTTGCCGTCTCCCCTCCAGCTCGATGTAATCTTATCTTATATATATTAAAGTAGAGGCCTCTATTGCCACGTGTCGCTCCGAGAATTAACCTTAGCCCAACAAAAAATTTTCAGGCCTCTACTGCCACGTGTCGCCCCCAGATTTAACGTTGCCATTTTTTAATTAAGTCATTTAAATTTAGATTTTGTAATCAGAACTTTTTTTAAAATTAAATTATTTAATAAATCCGAATTAGCAGTTTGTAATCAAAATTATAAAAACAAAACATTTCATAACTGAATTTTTAAAAATCTGAAATAAAAATTTTGTACATATGTTTGTATTTAGTTGATTCGAAATTTATTATTTTTATTTTTGTTTACTTGACGCTTCTTTTTCTTATAAAAAAAACAGGATAAAATTTAATTATTATTTTGTATAATATATAATTTTTGAATTCAAATTTTTAACAAAAACTTCTATTATTACGTGTGATATTTCTCCTCAGTCTTCCCTGATTAAGATTTTATAGGACAATTATTTTTTAAAATTAGAATATTTTATTGTTAGAATTTTTTAAACACAATCCGTTACCATTAATCTTATCATCAATTTAGTTGACGAAATTTTTTTTATTGTAATATGACAGATTTTAATCCTATCAAGATCGCTCAAATTAACACGTGTCACACCAATATTTAACCTCATCATCCCAATGTTTTTAATTACGTAATTTATAAAAAAAAATTTGCAATTACAATTAATTTTAAAAAAATCATCAAATCTTAACAAATTTGTTTTAAAAAAATCAAATTGGATAACGAAATATAAATAAATTTGAAATCAGATCGTTTAAAAACAAAAACACTTTTTCAAATCCAATTATTTTTTAAAAAAAATATTTTTTATATCAAACCGGGTATATTTTTTAAATTATCGAATTATTTTTTTCAAATATTATTTATTAATAAATATTTTTATCATAATTTCTAAAAATCGTTAAGATTGTATTAAAATGCTGATTTGTTAAAAAAGAAATCATAAATTCTATTAAAATTTTTGATTAGAAAAAAAATATTGGCAGCCTCTAAAAAATGGTATTTTGTCATAAATTCTTTTACTTCAACGTTACAGTGAAAGCTTTCATAGCAAATTTTTCATAGCAAACTTTAAAATTAATATTTTGTTATATGACATATTGCATTATATGTTTTTTTACTTTAATGAATATTTTATAATATTGATCTTATTTTAACTTAAATAAAACTATAAATTTATTATAAAATGAAACTATACTCATTTATAATTGACATTAATTAGTATTTAACATAATAATATACTATATAATTGTTTAATAATGAAAATTACCGACAATTAATATAGATCATGATATGTGTACATCAATTCTTTTAGTCAAGAAAAGTTATCCGCATGAATACTCAAAGCTCAATCCAAATATATAATTACCGATTTTAACCCGCATCTTGATATTAATATAAAATATCATTGTTTTTTTTAATAATATTCCATATTTTTGTAAGCATTTAAAATGTGTCAAACTAATGTTATACATATTAAAAAGAGACATTTATTATCATGTTTTTTAAAACTCAACCCGCACAAGGTGCGGGTAATACACTAGTAAGTATTAAAGGAGACTCCTTCTTTGCCACGTGTCAGCACCAGATTTAACGCAGCCTAACAAAAATATTTTAAAAAGTTAATTATTTTAAGTTGTTAATATAAATTATTGTCGAAAGTCCAACAAAATCTTTTTTAAAAATTATTTATCTAGATTATTAAAAAATTAGATTTTTGGAATAAAAAAATCAGTAATCTAAAATGTAATTTAAATATATTTATTGAAAATCAGAGATTTAAATTTTTTTTGTAATATATATTACGTTAACTATAGATTCAAATTTATCAAAAAAATATTAAATTTTCCATAACAAAAGCACTTAATTCCATTTTTTAAAATCTTAAATTCACTTCAAAATCATGAATGCAGATCCTCCATAATAAGTTACTATATATTTTGAATGCCATTTTAAAAAATCTTCAATTAATCTATAGCTATGTTGATTTATCAAATCTAAAGTTAACAATTTATTTAAATATTCAATATCATCTACTATTATATTTTACAAACTGAAATTTAAAAATAAATTTGAAAAAGAGTTGTAATTTGTACATATAATTTTAAATCAGAAGCTCGCACAAGGTGCGGGTATTACACTAGTTAATTTTTAAAGTAATAGATATTCTTTAGGACCGCTCATTTACAAGAAATATTGACAAAAAAAAAATTATGCATTAAATAAATTTTAATAAAAATAATAAAATATTTATTATATAAATATTAGATAAAAGAAATAATGAAAGAATAAAAAAAATATGCATTAAATAAATTTTAATAAAAATTATATATATATATATAATTTATTGTAAATTAATTTTATGATTAATTAATTTATAAATATGGTTAGTGTCGGTTCAGATAAACGCATAATCTCATTCGTGACAGAAGTTATTTAAGCCTTGATCAATCTCAAAAGTGTTTATTTACACACTGAAATTGGGGCTTTCTGTCAGCTTCTCCTCCGTTCTGTCACGGTCGATCTTCCTCGCCGGCATCCTACGTCACCTCCTACGCAATTGCATCTGGGAACCTTGAAGGTCGTCTTCGACTTGTTTCGAAGTCATCGACAAACTCCTTCATCGCTAGGTACCAAACGGTGGGTATTCCATACCCACACCTGATTCTATCAAAATTTATCAATTCTTGAGGATTTTTAATTACGAATTTCTTTTTTCAAGATTTTGGGCTTGTGTGCGGTCACAAGGGCAGAGGACTAGAAGTTGCGAACTTCACCCTATTCAACAGTGCAAATTCAGCAACTCTGAAAAGGAAGAGAGGATCAAATTCAGCAACTCTGAACAAGGAAGAGAGGATCAAAGTTTGAATTAAAACCATGAAGATTATTCATAGAGACTTCGTTTGCAACGGACCTGGTATCGTCAAGGTATACTGGCCAAATGTTCATATTAAATTTTCCAATATTCCTTACAACCTTTTTGTTAGTGGCAAATTTTAATTGTTTTTATTCTGGTTTAATTGTTTCATAGATGGTTCCTGACGAAGCTGATGATTTGTGGATTGTTTACAATTTAATAGCTGAGGGAGATTCAGTTTTATCCACCACTGTCAGGTATAACCTCTGCTTTTCGAATTAGACCTAAGTGATGTAGATTTATTTTTATTTTTATTTTTTCAATATTCGCGGCCTTGAAAATTTTACCCTGTATATACCGTTTCTTTTCATCATACAACAATTGTTTCTTTGCCTTAAGTCCTTGTTTTTCTTCAAAGTACCGAGGAAGTTAATTATGATTTGAAACGTAGCTAATCATCAATCTAGTTCTGTCTTTATGAATCAATAATATTAATCTGTAAGCCAAACAGAGGTTTCGTAGGGAGATTTGGTGTTGCCACTTTGGGCTCTTCATGTATTAGACCACTGTTGAGGAGTTTTAATTGTAAATCTGAAATATGGTATTCAAATTATTTTTAGATAATTCAGAGAAAAATTGCATACTTGCAACAAGTAACTTCAGCCCTCTGTGCAATGGTTGCCACTTGCCAGTTGTCGCTTATAACTGATGTATTATCTGAAAAAAATATGCCTTATTTGGAATTTTTTTGCAGAAAGGTATTAAGGGAGGCAGCTTCCGGGGGGAGAGATGCAGAACGTGTTAAACTGAGGCTAGAAATTAAAGTGGAGGTAACTGAAGGCCATGTTATTTATAAACAAATAGATCTATTGTTACACTTTAAATAGATTTTAGTTGTCTGGTTGTTGGATTGTGAATATAGAATTTACCTAACCGATGCAAATCTGTTAAAATGCATTAGGACTATCTCAGAGGCCAAACGCGTGTTTCTATTCATTAGATTTTGATAATAAATAAAGCATTCGTGGTGTATGTATTGTGGAAATTAGCTCAAAGATTTAGATCTATTAATGATTTATCTCTTTGAATACTCTGATGATTCGTGTCTTTCCAAATGTTTCCTAGAATGTGGAATATGACAAAGAAGGGTCTGTCTTGCGTATACGAGGAAAGAATATTTTAGAAAACGAGCACGTTAAGGTATAGACAGTCTCTACTGAGCTCATTTATGTATCCAGCTCTTTTTGACATGATTTCCCCCACCTCAAACTGTTAAGGATTAACAAAAAATGGTTGATTTTTTCCCTTAAAGATAGGAGCCTTTCATACTTTGGAACTTGAGCTTCATAGGCCTTTCGTACTAAAAAAGGTATGTTTCATTGTCAAGTGCATTCACTTTGCTCTAGCAGGTCATAAACTGTCTTCCGAGCCTGTTATCTGATCTATTTTTTTTTTTAACTTTGTGGATGATGACTCTAGGCCATATGGGACTCACTAGCATTGGATATGCTTCATCAAGCAGCAAGTATGCTTCAATATCTCTCTCATTAATTAGTTTGAATCTGCTATAGGACTCTACATGTGCTATCGGAAACCAGAACCTATGGAAATTTTAATATAATATAGATGTTCTGTTACTTATAGGCATTGTATAACACATAACTTATGCTCATTGATTCAAGTATTATGTCAGTTGCAAAGTCATAGGTCTGACCTAATGTGATAAAATCAACATTTAGAATAAAAATCCATGTTTTAGAGCTCAGTGCAGCTAACGTGAAAATCAATAATACACCAATGCTGATAATTTGTAGATGCTACTCTCAGCTTTAATAAAAAAAAATACACCAAATTGCAGATAATTTTGTCAGACATCCATGTTTTAGGCCCTAGATTTGGAAGTTGGAACATCAAGAATACACCAAATTACCCAACGCTTTTAATTTTGTCCACATCCATTTTTTATGCCGTAGCCCATGTCTGTGTGGCATTTTGAACAAAAAACCAAAATGCTGGACCACTTTGCCGAAAATCTGGAAAAGCCGTTTTTAGATTATGTTTCAAAGAAAGTTATAATATCTTTCTCTTCTCCCCTATCTTCATTTTGATCTAATCTGAAAATCTCCTTACCTTTTAGATCCTGCTGCAAGTGCTGATCTAGCTGTTATATTGATACAAGAAGGTCTAGCCCACACTTTGCTTGTGGGTAGAAGGTATATTCTAAACGACAATGAGATTTGAATTTTGAATATATTTTCTTTACATGTGAACCAGCCTATGACAATTTGCTGCAAGCTGTTGTAATGGTTGGATTTGTGATTATATATGTGGTAAAATGGTGCTAGTCAAATTCCCATTTATTGATTTGTGAGTGCTAGAATTAAAATGTAGTCCAGTTACTAATCTGAAGTTATGCAGTACAGGATTTATCATTGGCAACATGCCACCTTTCCTTTCCATTTCTTGTATATACTATTAAAAATTGCGTCTTATACAATTATCTGTTCCTTTATGCATGACAGTGTTACTAATACTCGGTCTCGGATAGAAGTTTCAATTCCAAGGAAACACGGGCCTTCTATTGCTGGATATGAGTCGGTACGTATAATTTGTTTCCTACTTTTGGGTTATCAAAGAGGTTTATTCAGATACTCCTATTGAGTGGTTTCCAGTTAATCTACTCAATCTAATGTATTGATTTGTAAATGTTTCTGCAGGCCTTAAAAAAGTTCTTTGAGAATGTCTTACAGGTAGGATATCACTTGGAGGATATTCATAGTCTTTTTCCTATATTCACTTAGTTACTCACACTAAGATTTCTATCCTTGGTGGTCAGGCTTTTCTAAAGCATGTTGATTTTAAGGTTGTTCGATGTGCTGTGATTGCTAGCCCAGGATTTACTAAAGTAAGTTGGAAATCTGTAACTTTGTTTTTTTTTTTTTTTTTTGTAAATTGCACTATGCTTTTGTCTTTGCCAGTAGGAAAGCTATATGAATTTCTTACATAAAGGTCTGATTGAGGGTCCATTTGGGAACCTTATGCTTATAAGAGCTTAAGCTTATTGGTAGCTGAAATTAGTAGCTGATCGAATGAATTTTTTTTTTCATAAGCTTTGTTGGGTATTTGAGTGAAAGAAGCTTATTGTAGCTGATATACACGTAAAATTACTTAAAGGTTTACTCTTTCTTTTAATATCATATTTTAGGGAGTTATATTTGTAATATATCATTCAATAACCTATTATAAACTCTGTAAGTTCCCTCCATGTAGCTTATGAAATCAAAAGAATATAAAAGATACAAAAGCTTCGGCCTGTCATTGAGAACAAATCCCTCATCCTTTGAGAACTGGCTTGTGCATATGCTTATATATATTTTTATGATACAATTGAACTCTATATAAAGTTTGATTTGTCATTTCAAAGAATTTGATCATATCACCCATTGAGAACTGGCTTGTGCATATGCTTGCTGTAGGACCAGTTCCATAAGTACCTGATGCTCGAAGCCGAAAGAAGACAGCTTCGGCCTATCATTGAGAACAAATCCCGCATCCTTCTTGTGCATACAACATCTGGTTACAAGTATGTCATTTTACGTGCACCCTTGCTTTGTATGCTTATCTGGCTTTTCTGTCAGCTTATTTAAACTATTTGTACAGGCATAGCTTGAAGGAAGTACTTGATGCGCCAAATGTGATGAATATGATAAAAAATACAAAAGCAGCACAAGAGGTATTGCAACTTGGTGAATTCTTCTAATAAAAGGAATAATACGGTTTCGACTGATTGATGCTTGCACTTTATTCGTATAGGTGCGTGCTCTGAAAGACTTCTTCAACATGCTATCAAATGTAAGGTTCTAGTGTTGATATGTATGCTTTTGAAATTCCTGATGTCTGGTGGTAATTACATTTTACAATTGACTGTAATGCAGGATCCTTCTCGTGCATGCTATGGACCTAAGCACGTGGAATATGCTCATGAAAGAATGGCAATTCAAACACTACTCGTTACTGACGAGTTGTTCAGGTATTTTTAACATCTCCATTCAGACAGTAAACATATGACTTAGAATTCAATTAATAAGTTCCTCGTTAGGATGATGACTTTAATTTGCATGGATGACACAGTCCTCTTTATCAACTAAAGCCTCTAAGGCCTGTTTAGTTGCAAATTTTTTTTTTTTTGGGAATTATAAACTAAATGAGTTTATAATTTATTTTTCAACGGGTTTATATGAATAAATCAGAGAAGACTGTTTACTTTAGAGTTTATTTTTGGGGTTTATTTTACTTCAAAATACACTTAAAGAAACAGAAATAAGCTACAAAGTAAACATGTTCTAAGTTATGCTTGTTTTCCAACAGGAGTGCTGATATCTTAACTAGACAGAGATATGTTAATTTGGTCAGTGCAGTGAAGAATTCAGGGGGAAACGCGTTTATCTTCTCATCAATGCATGTATCAGGGGAACGTAAGTTGCACATTTCCTTTTACCTCGCCATATCAAATCTTCTTGAAAATAATACATTTTGCTGATAATTTCTGTGCTACTGCAGAACTCGCACAATTAACCGGCATTGCTGCAATTTTACGGTTTCCCCTTCCTGATCTCGAAGATCTTGAGATGTGATATTGATGTTGGTGCTTTATAGTGAGAGGTGGTTTTTAGGCGATGGTTGATTGACCATTGTGCCGAGGGTTAGACATTTGTTTAGCTTGTGAGTGTCTCTTTCTGCTGATGGCTTTGCCGAAGGTGGATGAGCCCTTACGAGTTATGCTATGTCTGGATGTATTCTCAGGATTACAAGTTTCAGGGTAGTTAGTATGTTCAGGAGGTATGCATGCCTCTCGGAATACTAGTTGTGTGATGGTTTTTGCCATAGACCACAAGTCGCAGGCATGTACATAGTCCAATTATGTTCTTTTATGATTTTTATCCTTTGTATGAATTTATCTTTACAAAAAGAAGAAAGAAAGTTATGTAACATTACAAAGCTACTTAATATAGAAGGTGAGATATTTATAATTAGGTCTAGTTTAGGAATATCTCTATTATTTTGCACCAAAGGAAGCGTAGTTTGTACAAAGGCCACCTTCTGAGGACAACAGATTATTGGAGAGTTGATGCTTCTCAAAAACTGATCCGACCTAAACCCGAAATTTATCAAAACAAAGAACTTAGACCTAACTGAACTTGACATTAATATATCTGAATTCGAAACAAATCTGACCTGAAATAGACCCTAACACGAAGAAAATCAGACTTGAAGCAAACTCGAATCCGAAGAAACCCAACCTGAAATAGATCCAAATCTAAAGAAAACTTGACTTGAATAGACTCGATCCCAAAGCAAACCCAACCGAAACAAATTTGAGCTTGAAATAAATCCAACCCATAATAAACTCGACTGAAGTTTGAGGTTATGGGGTTTATTTTAGATTATATGAGTGAGGTTATAAAATTAGAGGGGTTTTTAGTTGTAGATAGAGATTAAAACAGTTAAATAACCCAATTTTAAAACCTCCTCCACCCAAGTTATTCGAGATTGTAGGGTTTTATTATAAAATTTGTGTTTTATTTCATAAATTAAACCTCTAAACAAATACCAACTAAACACCATATACTAGATTGTATAAAAAAACAATATCGATCCTTTTTTTTTAAGAGAATAATGAGTTAATAAAATTTTTTTGTATTGTTGATATCAACTAGGTCCTTAGTCATTTTACATTTATATTAAATTTTAAAATCAAGGGTATATAGGGAATTTTAGAAAGAAGTTAAAATAAAACCCTATAAATAGGATTTATCTAGGTTCAGATTCGAGTTCTGGTTCCGGTTTGGGATTTCGGTTCGCGGTTTCGGTTCGGGTTCCGGTTCAGGGTTCGGGGTTCCGGTTCGGTTCAGGGTTTTGGTTTGGTTAGGTTTAGAGTTTTCTTTTGGGTTGGATTTACCTTGAAATTACCAATTTGTTCTTCTATTTTATCTTTATAGGTAAATAAAAAGGACTTAGTTTGTCCTTTGATCTCTTGGTACTCTTTTTTACAAAAAAAAGCCCATTCTCTCACTTTACCCTTTTTTAAACTATAATCTCAAAATAACCTCAATAAGATTAATTCCTTTATGAAACTCCAATCTCCAACTAAATAAAGCTTAAGTTGCCAACTAAATAAAGCACATTCTCCCACTTTACCCTTAAATATATTTTGTCATTTGAATGAACATCTTTTACAAAATGTTTTAAAAAAATCGGTGGGCTTTGTTTGCCAAATTATGAAAAGTGCGTCTCATTATGTATATACAAGATAAATTAATTTTAAGTAAATCAGTTTTACTTGTCCCTAATCAAATAGGTTTTACGGTTTTACCTTTTTATTTAACAAGTGGATTTTATTATAGTTTTTTGTTTGACCAAATCTAATAAAAGGATAATATGTGGTTCAATTAAATAATATAAATTGCGATAAAAAAAAGCGGAAGATGACTAAATAAAATCGCAATACGTGGCGATATGATGACATGTCTTCACGAATAAGCGCCACATATATTATCAGTAATATGGCTTAAAATATATATATATATATATATATATATATATATATATATATATATATATATATATATATATATATATCCTCCATTGCTATATATATTAGCTTGACCTCTTGAGAAATTTTAAGATAAATATACCCTTCATACAAGATTTTATCTATGAACCATTATAAGTCATAATATTGCCTTTTAATTGATGATACAATCTAAATAGAGAAGGTAGAAAGTAGAGAGTTGTATGAAAAGGGATGAAATAATGTTTTGAAAATATAAGTAATAAATGCAAAAGTAATATAAAATTTATTTGTAGAAGGTTTGAGCATTAAATATACCTATAATGCCATGTATTGAGAAATAAATTTTTAAACCTCTAATGACATCTATGAAAACAGAGGGAGTAAGTTTTAATAAAAACCACTAAAAATGATTATAAAGTATGACATTATTACAAATCAATTTTATAACTAATTAAAGATTCCAGAAATATTCTATTGTAACTAGTTAGGAGATTTTAGAATTATTCTCTTATAATTGATTAAAATATAATTTATTTTAACAAATAAGGATAAATCGGTTTTTATGTGTTTTAATATGCTATTTACTGGTACATGTTACATGTATCCTAATTTATAATCTTTTTAATTTTTTTAAAAAAAAGTGGAATGTAAAAAGGCTCCAAAAGTTGTTCGAACACCTGAAGTTTCAAGGTTCCTTTCTTTCCCGTTACGTCTTCACTTCCAGGATTCCACCATTGTTTCATCCCCTTCTCTATCGCTATTTCTGGTCATCAAAGTTTCAATGTCACCTCAAAGAATCAGAATCCTTCTTTCTGCAAAGCTCTTAATTGTGCTATGTAGCTTCCATCTCTTTCTCCCCAAATTTCCTCCCTTGAACGTTATCAACAAAACCCCTAGTTGTCGGGAAACCTCGAGTTCCTAAGCTTTTCAGGGATGTCAATTTTTAGAGCTCCTTGCCCGGAAAACTCCATTGTTTACAACGATACACTTTGCGAATGCTCACCTGGATATTACTTCAATTCGAAAATTAGGTCATGTAGCCTCTTTACAGTTTCACCATCTGAGTGGGTTGTTAACTCTGGGGTTGATTATTCAATCGCATTTCCAACAACCATCTTCTCCTTCGATCAAATCAAGAAGTTTACGCAGTCGCAGGCGGTGTTCTTGGAGGCAACCGGCTTCCTTCTACTCTCTTGGTTGCTGTTCTGCGCCCTTGTGAGATTCGGTAAATTGGGCGATGGAAGATCTGTTTGGTTTAGGGTTCGCTGGTGGATTAGTCGTTTGGATGTCTGCTTTGCTACCAGACATTGGTTGGTGAGGTTTTAGCAGCTTCGATAATCTGAAGTTTATTCAATTGAATATTGGCAGATTTTCGTGGATTTTAATCAATTGATTTCTCTAGGTTGAAACATTATATATTGTGATCCAATTTCTTTTTCTGGAAGGCAATTTGACACATAGAACATCTTCTTTGCAGGACGACCAGAAGGTAGTTAGGAAGCGAAAAACTGAACTAGGTGGAACATTCTCCATGGCTAGCTGCATACTATTCATCGGTTTGTTTGCAGCGTGAGTATTGAATCAGTAAATTGCCTATGCAAGTGACTCAGTGAGTTATGTTTGTGATGCTTGTCAATGAGGCCTTGCATTGAAAACCCTTCTTTCTGTTTTCAGGCTCCTCTACCAAATCATATCAAAAAGGAAAGTAGAAGTCCATAATGTGAGGGCAACAAATGCACCTGATTTGGTATCATTTACCAATGATTTGGAGTTCAACATAACAACAATCTCTAGCATGAGTTGTTCCCAGCTGCGTGGCTTGGGTACCGTAGTTTTAGCAAACCCTGGGTTCATTGGTTTCAGAACAGCAGACCTGTCGAGGTTTGCAAACTATTCGTGTCTCAACACGAGCATTGGGCCAATGATTAGTCTCAAATGTAATGATTGTTCTCTAAACCGGGACAATGTCTACATCTCGTGGCATTTCGTTGATATGCCCAACAATCCCACAACTGCTGTTGGTTTTCAGTTCAACCTTACGGCTAAGAATGTAGCTCATAAACGGCATGTCAGTATAGTTAGTGGAAGAGTGAAAAATGGAAGTGATATCATTGATCAACCTATCACATTCAGAGGGGCAAATACAAATATATTGCAGTTTAATTTATTTCCCAGAATATACCGTAACTTTCATGGTCTGAAACTTGTTCAACCTCTATTACATGAATTTGTTCCTGGTTCTTTCATTAGTGATTCAGTTGAGCTTCAGTCATCACTTCAGAATCCAAGTGATGGGCTGATCAACACTACATTGTTCATCAATTTTCTGTCAGACTTTCTAATTGAGATTGATAATGAGAGTATTCTTGGTCCAGGTTGGTAAATCTATCATATGCCTTCCTATTCTTTGAGAATTGAAATTTTTTAGCCCTTATGTTTAATTTTGAGTATTTTTGTGATGGTTTACATCAACTTCTATCCACCTCATTTGTTTGTATGGCATTTAAATGTATTCATATATTTTTCATTCGCTGTCAAGCACAGTGAGCTTTCTTGCAGATCTTGGAGGTCTTTACTGCATTAGCCTTGGAATTTTTTACTACCTCCTGGTGCAAGTATGTTTCTACTAAATTGGTGTACTTTGTTTTCTTTTGGTCAAGACCAAGCTTGTTTGGTTACTATATATATATTGTAGTGTTTCCTCTACCTTTAATAATCTGTTTATCTGTAATATGAAACTCAATAAAATCTCTCTAAAGTGGACGTAGTCATCATTTGGTAAACCACTATAAATCTGTATGTTGAATTATGTTCTTTTCTCATAATTTATCCCAACAAAGCTAATGTTCTTACCAAGTAACATGTATTCTTCAGAAACGATGTATTATAAGATATGGCAAGCATTTATCAATGTCAGATTTCTCCCATTTTAGTTATTATGCATTATGTTAAACTAGGCTAATGGGTTCACAGGAGGCAGGAGCTTGTATTAATTTTAATTGTAACTAGTTTTATAATTATAGTGCGAGTACAGGATCAAGAGGTTGCGTAACGAAGATGAGGTTTTCAGAAATATTAAAGGGAGACGCAAAGCCCAGGATCGCTGGGACAAAGTAATGTTTCTCTCCACATCTAGATACATTGATAGACTTACAACTTGATCTGCACTTATTTAACTGTGGCTGTTCTTATTGCTAGCTGAGGAAATATGTCCTCTATACATGGAATTGTAAGACACTAGAAGAACGTTATGTTCATATAGAAGGAGGAGCGTCTTGTGGTGATTTTGTGACCAAGCCATTTAGAAAACAAGAATCCTTGCATAAAAAAAGTAAGCAATATGAGATCAGCCTGAATACAATCAGTTCCAAAGAGCCTGAGGTATTTTCATTTGAAGCATATACTAGAATGATCTAGTTGATTAATATATCATCAAATGTTGCTCAACCAGCCTTATTTTTCCTCACAGGTAATCAAAGTGCCAAATGTTGTAAAAAAAGAGCATTCTAAAAATAATTTTGTGAAGAATCAATATTTTCGAGTACATACAACAAGAGACGATAGCATTCCACCACCACCAGCTTTACCTGGTTAGTAGTACTTGACAACTATAGATCTGTTGATGCTTCATTGGATGTTTGAAGTAATGTTTCTGTTTTGTATTGTTTTTCCAAAGAAAAATTGAATGGTGATCATGGTATGGATGTTTCTGACATACAAAGGAGTCTTCAAAGTCTGTATGAATATAACATGTTGCTGAGAGATAAGTTGGTAGCAGCTCAGTCTAAGGTTCATGCATTGACAAACAAGCAATCAAATTCTGGAGCCCGGACATGATTGCCAGGCGAGGCGCCTCCTAAGTCAGTATGTTGATCAAAATTAGAAGAAGAATACACACATGATAAAGAATTTGGAAATTTCTTGGCCTCAAATGATTTACAGGTCTGAACTTGTCTTTTAAATTAGGGCAACAAGCCATATGCTAGATTGTTATGTGGAGGGGTGTGATATATGGCTATAAATTATTGGGGGTGCAGCAGCCACATAAGTCTTCTCTTTTAGAGCTGTTGATAGAGATGGCATTTTGCCCTTTGACATTGTGATAGATAGGGAAACTATACCAGAGTATTACTGCCTGGCAATAGAGAAAGTTGAAGTTTGAGTTGATAAAGAAGTGCATATCATTCAGAGAAATCCAAATACAGTTTGTTCATGCATGGAGCTACTGATGATGGAAGTGGAACCCCAATGTAATATTGTAATATATGGGAGCTAAGGGTATGATGATGACTATATTTCACTGTCACTTGACATGTTTCCACCCGTTTTTATTTTTTACCTGGTTAAATTCAAGGTGATTTCATTTATTTATTATTTTTGGTGATATAATTTGAAGGTTTTTTTCCGAAGAAAAATCACCATTTATTTTTTTATAAACAAATAAATAAATTATAATATAAAATTTTAAAATTTAAAATGAGGTGTTTGTACAAACTAATTCTAAAACTTATTTACTAAAATAAAATCATAACAAGATATTTTAAAAATAATGATAAAAGTATTCATCATAAAATGGAATATTTTCTTAAAGGTGTTTTTTAGGAAAAAAAATCAATGGGACCACACATATAAATAAATATAATATTGTTGTTAATCGGTTAAAAAATGTCATAATAAATGTCAAGATTTTATTTAGGCTTTGAAATTTCCGAGGTCACTAAATGTCAAATGAAAATTGGTTAAAACAAACGGGTCTAGATTGTTTTTTCGCCACATCACTTTATCTATGTGGTTACCGGTAAAAATTGAATGGATGAACTTGCTCGGGTCATGTACGGATGGAGCTATGAATGGTGATTGACTGATTGCACACGCCACAACGGCCGGGGTTATAAGAAATAACGTGGTGAGTGGTAATGGGGCTTTGTAGTTAACTTCGGATCATGTACGACCTCAGGATGGAACTTTGGGAAATGTTGCAAGGCCAAAGTTGGCACGGGACTTGTAAGAACAAGAAACATCTTCGGTCAAAACCTAAAGTACGCTACTTTAAACTTAATATTGACAGATCTTATTAAAATAATGATCAATGTTCTATTGGATATATATTCATTATGCGTCAACAATTACTTTCGACTTCAGTTTATGTGGTTTTACACATCCATACATACATGCGGAAACAAATGCCCTTTGAAAAGAAATACTTAAAGCCCAAGAAATGTGTATTAAAAATACTTAAATAGAAGGAGATAACCTCACTAACATCATTTTAAAAATAAAAAGTTATTTTTTTAATTATAGTATTACTGTAAAGATTATTTGTGCTGAAAACCCCTATCTAAAGTAAATTTGTCAAAAGTAGACCATGGTCGTTGAATTGATCATATACTCCTTGAATGTCTCCACAATGCACATGTTTCTTCCTCCGCATTTCCCGCGAAATTTGTAGTTTCCATTACCGACAATACTTCGACCTCTTCACGTTGATGCTCATACATCATCCTTCCTTCCATGGCTGATTCTTTCTCAGCTAATTCTAAAATTTTCACTCTCACTCTTTATCACTGCCTTTCTTTTTAATCGCAATCTTGTATTTCAATTTCGCACCAATTCAACTTATCGGTCAAGTTTCAATTTCGTATCTATGTGCTATATATAAGTCCAATTTCGGTCTGAAATTGTCGAATTCGTGTAGGCAATTACAATGGCTTCTGTGTTTATGTACCATGTGGTGGGAGATTTGACAGTAGCGAAGCCAGAAATGGTGGAATTCGAAGAAACAGATACGGTGGAATCGGCAATCCGTGCAATTGGGGAATCCACAGAAAATGGAATCCCTGTTTGGAAGCGGAAATCGAAAAAGGCTAATGCGACGGAAAACAGCGAGATGAGACACCAAAGGTTTGTAGGGATTCTCAAGTCTCTTGATATCGTGTCGTTTTTGGCCAGAGATAACTGTTTTGAGGATCGAGAAAAGGCCATGAAAACTCCGGTCTCGGAGATTCTTCTTCCTAACAACACACTTCTCAGGGAGGTGGATTCTACTACTAGGTTAGATTGATTTCTCATTTATCAACATTTTTTGATGTTTGTTAGCTCTGATGCGTTTTACTGTTCAATGTCTGTCTGCAATTTGGTTTAAGTACCTGCGAAGTGAATGATCATGTGTTATTACTTTACCAATTCAGCAAGAGATAGGTGTTTTGTATCTGAGTTCAACATTTGATCAGCTGGAATGACGTGAAATGGAATCAGTATTACTTTTCCAGTTGAAATGCATATGCTATATATCATGGCTATTGACATGAAAAATATTTACTGATTGTCTCTTAGATTGATGGATGCATTGGAGATGATGAAGCAAGGAGCTGAACGCCTTCTTGTACCGAAAGGAGTACCTTGGAGAGGTGTCAGCAAGAAGTTCACTGTTCTTTACAACGGCAAAGGGCTAAAAAACGCAGACTCGAGCACAAGCTCCCCTGCTCCCTCGAGCACGAGCTCCCTTGGGTCCCCGAGCACCAGCTGGACCTCATCGTCATCTGGTGGCTCTACTACGATCAGCCAAACAAAGTTTTGTTGCCTCTCTAGAGAGGACGTCATCCGTTTCCTCATCGACTGCCTTGGATCATTAGCCCCTGTTCCTCTTACCTCCATCTCTACACTCGGAGCCATTAACCCGCAGTACTCTTGTATAGAAGCTTCTTCTTTAGCAGTAAAAACCGCCGAGATGCAGCCCCAAAACCTGACCGCTGTTGCTGTTGTGGAAACCACTTCAGAAGGACGACACAGACTCATTGGAGAAATATCAGCTTGCAAGCTATGGAAATGTGATTACTTAGCCACAGCATATGCCTTGGCCAACTTGTCTGCAGGTAGGGGTGTAATACGAGCCTAAATTTTATACGAGCATGTGTTCATATTCAACTCGTTTAGAAAGTTAACGAACTCGAGCTGAGCTTTTGACGAGCCGATTCCAAGCTGAGCCCGAGTAGCTCGGCTAAAATAATGCTCATGTAATGTTATTTTAGCTGAATGAGCCGAGCATCAATTAGCTCGACTCATTTATATTCGAAAATGTGTTCGTATTCGGCTCGTTTAGAAAATGAGCGAACTTTTGACTAGCCGATTCCAAGCCGAGCCCGAGTAGCTTGGCTAAAATAATGCTCATACAGTGTTATTTTAGCTGAACGAGCCGAGCATCGACATGCTCAATCTCGCCTCGTTTATAAACGAATACGAGCTTTAAAATGTGTTCATTTTCGGCTCGTTTAGAAAATGAATGAGCTCAAGCCGAGCTTTCGACAAGCTGAACGTGAGCCGAATCCGAGTAGCTTATCTCATATTACAACCCTATCCGCAGGGCAATTTGTGATGGGAGTTGAGGAGAACTTGATGCCCAGATCAGGTGATGACATGGAAGCCACGTCATCAGCCGAAGATAACAATACTAATATCGATGGAAGTGGGTCCACAAGGCCAAGGAAGTTTAGCAGCAGGAGCATTGGTTTTTTCAGCAATAGCGTTAGTCAGAGTTGTGGAACGGTGAGGATCACATACACGTACAGGGGTAGGAGCGCGCCTTTGACATGTAATGCTACGAGCTCACTAGCGGCTGTGATGGCTCAGATGTTGTCGCATCGGTCTACACATGTTTGGGTGACTGAAGGTGAGCATGAGGATATGTTGGTTGGTGTTATCAGCTATGAAGATATAGTGTATGCTGTGACCAGGCCTCCTCCCCTTGCTATGTCTTATCATTGACCTTGTGTCAATTTTGAGTTGTATGCTTGTGTATTCGAGGCATGGTTTGTATAATGAGATTGAGAACTGAAGAAGCTAGCATGATTCATGCTTCTTTGTGCATATGAATTCAGATGTGTTATTTCGGTACAGTTTTAACATTCACTCTCTAACTCTGTTATGTTTACAAATCTTATATTTTTTGTTTCTCGGAAATGGTAATTATATATTTCCAAGTGCTTTCTTGTTGTGCATGATAGACTATTTAATTATATACTTTGACATATCAGTTTTGTAGTGGTTAATTCATTTAACTTGTAGTAACAATTTTTTGGATCATAGTAGATCAAATGGAGTAGAATGGTACTTTCCCCCCCTTATATGTTTTTATGGATTATTACACCAATCCTTTTTATCCAAACTTGTACACGCTCCCATTTGAATGATTCCAAGAATCAATTATTGGATAAGACAAACAATTTACTCGTATTTTTAGGCTAGAATCACGAGCACCAAGTTACAAGATCATTATGTATAGATCCTTTCGAGCTTTGAACAATTAACATGAATGGGTCCATTAAAAAATGGATCCACCATCGTTTTTTAGATCGTATATCGTTATCCGAATCATCAAACGAACAATAAATTGGGTTTCGTTCTTACAAGTCTCATTCACGATAATGACTTTTGTTGAAATATGGCTTGAATAAAAAAATCTCTAAGTAGAAGTAATAAATTAGTACTATAAATATAGGTGTAGTTCAATTTTAATTTGATAAATTATTGTTCTTTCTCCCATTTTACCATTAAAATCTTAAGCATACACTAGTAATTAAAATCCCCAGTAATAGTAGATTCAAATGCCAAACCTAACTAATCTATTATAACATATTTAGTGTTGGAATTAAGATATTTACGATTTTGACTTTTTTTTCTTTTTTAGAAAAAATTTCATTAAAAATAATAAACAAATCATTCGTGTCACTTCCGCTTTACATGCCACATCAATTTTACTTAAATTTAATTAAAGCAAAATTATTTATATCAAAATGAAATACAAAAAATTATCTCCAAGAAAAACAATATCTCAACCGATTTGTTTAACAATTAGTCTTAATAATTAATAATTGTTAAGAAAATAAATTAGTATTTTAACCGTTTTTTCACAAAAATAAATAGTAATTATCCTAATAACTAATCGATGTGAATACGAAGTTTGTAAATATGATACCATATTTTTTTTTTTATAAACAAATCCGTTCAAATTGCGGACAATACAGCAGTAATAGCTTGAAATCCCAAACAAATTAAATTTTCCAGTACAACTTATTGCAGGCAGCTGAATTTGTCTCCAACGATGGCGATTGAATTAGGTCCCAGTATGAAGTTGATTTCTTGATGATTGTTGCGTCTTCATGAGCTAATCGATCATGTTGCATTATCAATCAATAAGAGCATCTTGAATAACACGTCATATTTCTTGTATTCATTTCAATTGCTTACATTATCATTCTTAATTACCTCTAATCCAACCATCATTACATATCATCTTTAGAGCAAAGAAACATATTGCATCATTTCAGTATATATCCACAACACTTTCCTTATTTCTCACTCAAATTCATTGAGTAGACCCAAAGAATTTTTCAAAGATAAAAGAGACTTAAGAAATGAGAACTTTATATACTAAACTTACATAAGGTCGTGCAATCGATGTGGGAAAAAATATCCTACCTCTAGTACGGCTCAACGTACCATATTTTGGATTTAAAGATGTTTGGCATGAATGAAAAGTGTGAATTTTGTACTTTTTGTAGGACCCGTTGAAGTAATGTTGTTATCAATTTACAAGTAAGAATTGTAGTAGCACTTGGAAGCCTATCAGATATCATATGTCTATCAAATTTTCTTCTGTAACTCTCACCAAACTCAACATGGCTATGTTCAGCTTTTTCATATCTTACAAATTATTCTGGCTTCACAGTAAAGCCAAAAAACACCAGCATATACTAATCCTACCTACTATAACAACACTCTCAATTCTCATCTCTTCTCAAATAAATTATCTCCAAATGAGAGAACGACCCGAGAGATTCATCGCCTTCCCTTTCTCCTTGGGCTGCGTCTCTCACGCTAGCATTGCTGTTGTCGAAGACCGCCCTAGGAGAACAAAGAGCCTCAAGTCCACTTCCTTAGGTGTGTTTGTCTCTCTCTCTCTCTCTCTCTCTCTCTCTCTATATATATATATATATATATATATATATATATATATATATATATATATATATGTATGTATATCAGCTGTTTACTGTTCTTTTCTTGCAATTCAGTAGTATGATCAATGCTTATCCTAGTTAGTTTGGTTATTTCAGGAATATACGAAGATGAAGATCAAGAGAGCTTGAAGCATTCGTCAAGGTTCTCGGCTTTCCCAAAACCAAACTTATCCACAGGTGTTAATAGACTTGTCAAGGGATTCAAAAGCCTCTCTCAGTTGTTCAGTAAGTAACTTATAAAATGTAACTACTTTACAGCTTTACATTTTATATATATATATATATATATATATAAATATAAATTATGTTTAACTCGTAAGAGATAGAGATATATTTGTTATTTACTGCTTACTTAAGTTATTAGTCTAACTAAATTGTTCTACGTTCAATGAATAAATTAGATCATGAGTTTACCAAACTATTGAATTCCTGCAGTGTATGAAGATGAGATGGAAGGGCTAGGAATGGAGATGGAAATAGGGTGTCCGACGGATGTGAAGCATGTGGCCCACATTGGATGGGATGGAACCACAACCACCCATCTCACCACCAACGACGTCAACCCTCTTATCGAGTGGCACCACCTGTTTACACCTCCTCGGCTTCCAACGCCTCTTCTTGAACATTCCCAAACGCCACCCTTTGCCAGCTCTTAGATAGTACTAGTTTGCATATCTAAGTTGTGTTTTCTGGCGTTTTACGTGATCATGTTAATTATATGCACTTTGTTAAGCTTCTTGATGATCATGACTTCTTTTGAAAGGCTTTGTAATCCTTTGGAATTTCTATCTATGGACTCATGTGACTTATTTCCTGCTTGATGAGCAAATATTATCATCAAACAGGTTATATTTAGGATGTAACCTATACTTATGCGTTGGTAATCTAGCATGCACACGAGCCCGTTGGATTTTTACAATTCTATTTCCTGTTGTATAACAATCAGGGTCCGTTTGATATCCATATATGAATATGAGATATGAGTATCATCATAAATAAAAAACTCATATATAGTATTTAGTATATAAGTATATGGTATCATATTGATATTCCAGTATACTCTTAATGCACCTTTTCTCCTCTTTTGATTTACTAAAAAAACTAGAGGTATTCATATCTTGTAGTTGTCCTCTCCCTCTTTCATATATTAAAATCTATCAAACAAAGTTATCGGATATCAATCTCATACCCATATCTGGATACAATACACTGATATCCATATATCGATACCAAATATGAGATGTGTGTATCATCATAGGAAAAATTAATATCCATATTTGGATATGAGATGTGGATATCATCATAAGAAAAAACTGATATCTAGTATTTGGTGTATGAGTATATGGATATCATATTGATATCCTTACTAATGCATTTTTTCTCCTCTTTTAATATACTAAAAAAAACTAGAGGTATCTCATCTTATATGTGTCCTCCCTCTTTCATATATTATAACCTACCAAATAAAATTTCGAATATAAATCGCATACTCATCTTCATACCGATTATTGATTCACTAATATCTAAATATAGGTACCAAGCATGTCCTAAAATTGATTCTAATGGTAAGGATTTGAGATGCAAGAAAAGAACACTTTGAAAATATACATGGTTGATTTCCATAATTAATTTGCTTGAAAAAGTGAACAAGTATGATGAGGGCACACAAGCAAAAGGGATGGAAAAGCAAAGGTTGGATCACTTGATGTAGTAAGGAAGGTTAAGACCATAGAGAAGGAAGTAAGCCCAAATGACACCTGAAATGCCACCAAAGAAGAATCCTCCGGTGAACTTGGCCCAGCCGTCAGCCGTCTGGAGCTGGTCCGGAACCTTCTTGCGACCGGTCAAGGTCAAAGCGGGTGCGATGGAGGGTTCACCTTCCTTGAAGGAGGCAATGCCATACATGGTGAGGCAAACACTGAGGATGACTACTAGTCCTGCAGCAGCCAAGGAACCAGCTGCACCAGCAACCTCTGTGTTCCTTAATGGGCCGGCTTTCACAAATGGGCCGACTAGGAAGTAACCGTGGGCCAGGCCCACTTCGACACCTCTGAGAAGTGGGCTTACTGCGGTCCGATAAGCTGGGAGGTTGGACAAGTACCATGCAATTAGTGGGCTGGAGGTCACCGGAGTTTCCAAGCTTCCGATGAACGGGTCGCCGTTCAGAGGTTGGATTACTTGGTACGTTGGCTGCAAACCACACATTATGCTTAGTTATAATATTTGTAAAAAATCATGTCGACAACACGTGAGTTGCGACATGATTTTACATAAGGGAAAATCTATTACGTAACCTAACTTCATAATAATCTAATTTTTTTCCCGATATTGTCAAGGTACTTGTATACGATACAAGAATTGCATACATAAAAATTATTTATAATAATTCTTGTACAAAAAAATTATTTACATTAAATCGTGGAGAAGAGAAAATTTGAGTATTATAATTAATATAAATTTATAATTTTTTTAAAAATAAAATAAAGCATGAAATTTAACTGGTTCAATTGGAGGTAGGATGTGAGGGAGGAACTACCAAATATAATGGTCTCCGAGATGATTTGAGGACATGTTTGATATCAGTTTACAGATATTTAGTATTTTATATATGAATTTAAATTTGATATATGATATACTCATACTACATTTTTTTTCTCCCTTTTTATATATTAAAAAAAATTAATGGTACCTTCCTCTTTCTCTAGTGAAAATTCCTCATAAAATCTCTCGTTTTTGTGTTCTCATTTATATACTCATATCTAAATATATATGAATATCAAACAAATCCGACTTAGGGTTTTTGATCATGTATATCTTCAAATTAGAGTTCTTGATCAATCAAAGTAGAGAAATTTGTTTGTTATATTCAAAAGTAAGGTTCTTATGTTTATGAAAGTATAGGAATTTCACTAAACTCAACACAATCTATACAAAGTTTGAAATATACACTTATTCAGAAACTACGATGATAAGTGAAGAAAAATTGAATAAGGAAGAGACCTTTTCGGATTGGATGGCTTTGACGGTGAAGGAAGAGAGCCTCGGTGATGGCCGGAAAGCAGCGCCTGAGATCCCCTTTGGAGTGGGAACCGATGATCTAACAACGCTACCTCCGAAGCTGCTTCTCAGCTGGCTCGCCATTGCTGTTGTCGTCGCCATTCTAAACGAGAGGCCAGGAACTCTGGTTTCACTTGCAGATGGTCACACAATATTGTAATTCTAATTAAGTTAAAGATTTGTAGCAATATCCAGGTGGGAGATTGCAACTCTAACTCCATGGCTATGCTTCAATCTTACTTGTTTCTCATTGGTTCCCATCTTATCTTCTTACTATATTTTCTATCCTATTCTATTTGTCGCTATCCAAACCCACTATTCATTTCGGGTTGTTTATTGGGACCCGACCCGGAAGCTATGTTTAGGTATAGGCTTTAGGGTTGTTATTCAATTTGAATGAATTTAGTTTTCGTATGTTCATCTTCTGCGTGGTTCAAAATGAGTAAAATCTAAATTTTATTGGAGCTTGTAAATGTGATTATTTTAGCTTGTTTGGTAAGTTTGAGATGAGTTTTTTTTAAGTTAATTTCGAGCCGAGTTTGAGCTAGTAGTCATCTCATGTAACAACTTTAATGAAGATTAAGGTATCTAATCATCAATTAAATTGTTTTTCGAGTCGAATGGGTTGCATTTTAGTATGCTCATATCGTTTAGAATCAAATCGAACCTAAATTTTAACAATATAAAAAATATTTCTAAAATCAACTTATTTAATACATAAATAAACTCAAATTAAACTTAAAACAGAACTACTAAAGCTCAACTCATATAACAATCAAGGTGGTTTTAAATGTACCAATATTCTTACATTCAGTTGTAATCAACTGCGGTGGGTCAAATAATTTGAGATCTAGGTGTATACAACCGTGCGAGTCAATTATTCTATATAATATGAAGAGAATCACCGTAATACATGACACTAGATAGGTAGGTCCATGTACGGGTTTGAATTTACATTTTCTGATATTTATTTATAATTATAAATTTAGGGCCCATGTTATATTAATATTTATAAAAGTTATGTTTTATCATGCATGAGTTTATGTCGTAGAAAAATTAGACAAATTTATTCATAACTAAAATAATTACTAAATAAATTTTTGCATATAGTTTAAATTATAAAAATAATTCACAAATACTTTATTTAAATTTTATAACTAATAAAATAAGATTGTTTTAGGACTAAACTAAAACAAATAATCCAATAAAATCCTATAATATGATGCGATAATTCAATAAATTCATTAACTTGTATATCTTAGTGTTACCCCTATTTTGTGGCATGGGTTGCAATCATGATTTTTTTCCTGTTCACTTGATTCTCTGTTTTCATACATCTTTATTTTCTTTCCGAGCTTTCTTATTTCCGATTCTTGTAAGTTTCTATGAAAACCAATTCATACCGCCTTAGAAGGAAAAGGGAAAAAAAAACCGCCAAAACAAATTGGTTGAACATTGCCAAAAATATTACATGGTCTTCTTTCTTACTGATACCATGCCACTCTGTTGTTGACTGTGGTCATGATCCTGCATCTAACATGTATAATTTATGAATATGTGATTTACAATCCAAAATTCGAGTTTGGTGTATGTAAGAAATCAACATATATTCGAGTAAATAAGAAGAGGATTTAATTATAAGAATAACATGGTGTATGTATGAAATTATATTTGGTGAGGGAAGACATGATTGTGTTATGCTCAAAGTAGTATCGTAAGTTGTCATATGAAGAAATAAAATTGGTGTTAAGGTATCTCCCAACTGGATTTATGGCATCCCATTTTCGACATATCATAAATTTGATCTTAGCACGTGTTCCTTTCGTCAATTCTACATATATGCATTTATTTGTGCGCTTGTAGGAAGAATAGAAAGAACCGATTCTCTTACACAATCAATTGGAAACGGAGATGCCGCTCCTTATCTTGAGAGTTACCTCAAGGAGAGAATCAATCTTGTCTAAGGTACATCTTCTGTGCCCCAAATCACTTCTACTTAAGAAAAAAAGAGTATTGAAATGTTGACATAATTTTATGCTCTGACATTGTTTTGGAAACGGGATATACTTCCTTTCATTGCAATACAGTTTGATTTACTGCTATAAAAAAAAGGCTAATTAATATTCATACAAAAAGTTTGAAATTATGTTGATCATGGGGATTGTAAGAGAAAAATGTCAACTGACCTGCAGGGTGGTGCTAAAAAGAGAGAATTACATTGTTCTTTGAATTTGGTTTTTGTATTATATGATGTTTACTATTTCTGTATTATATGATGTTTACTATTTTTTTTTGTTGATTGTTGTTGATGACATTTTTTCTTAATATTTGTTTTCTTATGATGAATATGATTGTTTATGTGCTCAACATTCTTCATCCGACATTGATGAAACCAACACTCATCGTAATAACGATGAGCTTTCGGTTCAAGCATGTAAGGGTCCACAACATGGAAGGATCTTTGGATTAGGAGAACAAGGCACGAGACTCATTCGCACCGGCTTGGTTGCAAACTATTTCAACTTTGGAAGTTCTTCTCAAACTTACTATGCATCTCAAAAGATGAAACCTTTGAAAACCGAGGTAAAAGAGATGAAGGAAAAGCTAGAAGCCTCAACAAATGAGATGAAGGAGTTAACCGAAAAAATGGGAAAATTGCAAGATTCCATGGAACAACAACAAAACATCTTACAAGAGCTATACAGGTTGCAAAAGGGTGTTTCCGTGAGCAATATACCTCTCACATCTTCTTAGTTCTACCTTTCTCGAAACATTGACTTGGAAATTTGCTTTTGTGGATTACAAGTTTTTGGATTGATATTCGGTGAAGTTTAGCATGACATTAGTTATATGGGGTATGTCAATCTTGATTTGGTAGGTTTTGTACCTAAGAAATTGACAAACATTTGCGAGTGAGTTAATATATATTTTGTCTTCCATTATAATTGTGGTTTGTATATTCTTGCAACTTTAAAAATACATTAGTGACAAAAACCGAGGTTATCAATAAAACCCGTCATCAAATATACCCTCGAATTCAACATTGTTTTTCCCACGAAATTACCCTCGAATTTGCCCTTGAAAATTACCCTATCAATTACCCTCGAAAATTACTCTCTCAATTACCCTCGAATATGCCCTCGAAAATTAGCCTCGCAATTACCCTCGACTTTATTCTCGAATATTACCCTCGCAATTACCCTCGACTTTGCCCTCGAAGTTACCCTCACAATTACCCTCGAAACTACCCTTGTATTTGCCCTTTACCCTTGCATTTGCCCTCGAAATTACCCTCGACTTTACCCACCAATTACACTAGATGTTACCCTCACTAGTACCATTGAATATATCCCCAAAGTTACCTTCGAGTAATATTTCATGGGTATGTTAGCCACGAATATAAATTTCGAGGGTAAAGATCGTGGGAAAATTTAGCCACGGCCTTTGTAGCCTCGAATCAGTACTCGAGGCTAAATTCGAGGGTAGTTCATTCCGTGGGTATTTTCGTGGTTACCACTGAGTGCAATGTTGTGGCTACAGCCGCGTTTTATGGTAGTGTTTTGAGTTTCTTTTGATATTATTATCATTATATATTATTTAAAAGCAATTAAGGTGATGCGTGATTTATTTTCCTACAGGCAAAAATGTAGCTGACACTGAGTAAATGAGGGGAAAACAATGAGACCATTATAATCAATATTTTCATTGTGTATAAATATAACTATTGAAATGAATTTGAGTTGTTTCATTCTAGAGAGGATTAATTGAACTTTTTTTCATAGAGTTGGTAATGTAATTGTCATTTAAAGCAAATGAGGGAAAATTATTAACTGAATTTATTACAAAAAAACTTGATCTTACTTGTAGGTTGGATATTGTAAAACGTGTTGAAAGACCTAATAAGTTGGTGGATAGGCTAAACATCACAAACGAAAAGAGAAAAGAATGACCAAAACAAAAGGTCGGCATCAAAATTATCCGAGGAAGTACCTTCTAATGTCACGGGCCAAGTTATTCACCAACTCAGACCGCACAACTCTTAGCTAATTTGCCGTCCTCGAAAAGTTAAGATCAACCTTACTCCTCACACTCCTTGACAATGAGCTTTTGGAGTGGATTGTGGTGGATGATGGAAATGAGGGGTGGCCTCCCTTATTTATAGCCTTGGCCACCTCCTCTCCGGGAAGGTTCCGAAATCTAACTTCCTATGCCTTTCCGGATCTTTCCTACCTTGATTATATCCTAACGACTCTAGAACTTTCCCCAAAACACTAGCTAAGTCTTCAAGGCTCCTTCGAGTTCTAGAAGTCTCCGCCGTCTTCTGGGGAGATCCGCCTCCATCTGGATCGTCCCACCATCTTCTACACGAGTCTAGATACTTCCGTTAGTTTCTAGACTTGTCTCGATCCTTCCGGTGCCTTCCGGGCCTCTTCTCGATCCTCCTGAATCCTTCCGGATGATTCTGCCATCTTCCGGAATATTCCGCAGCCTTCCGGAATATCTATTATCTCCCGAAATGTTTCATCGTATTCCGGATCCTTCTTTGTCTTCCCGGATCTTTCCGGAATACTCCTTGTGTTCCCGGTGTGCCATCTTAACAAGGTCTTTTTCCAGCCTTTCACTTGGCCTTCTTTCGATGTCATTGCCGCTTGACCTTGTCAAATGGTTCCTTGATGGCGTCTCTTGGCAAGTCGTCTTGTCATGTCGGTCTTGACATCATAACGGAAAAGTGGTCCGTGACACATATACATACATTGTCTTGTATTGAATGCATTCATTGAACTGTATATTCAACCTAAATTGGAGAGCTTAATCAATCTTATAATCTTTTTTTATGATTTTTAAACCATAAGCCTTTTTCATCTTACCTTTGATCTTTTGATTGTGTTTCCGTGTTTCTTTTTATTTTCCTCTTTGCTAAAAGTTTTAAAATGTTCAATCGTTAATCATACAACCATCGGCTTTGTAGATATAATGCTCGATTAAGATCATATACGACTACACAACCGTGCACTTGTGGTATTGTGTTAGTTAGTTTAATCCATGTTAGCGACCCACATAAGACATCTCTTATGTTGTGAATTAGAAAACACTTTTCGTCCACCCTAGCCACTTATAGTACAAGTACATGAGGGTACTAGAGAAAGGTAAACAACCATTTCTGAAAGGGGTATTGTTCTCCCACAATTACTTTAGGTGAAGTTCATAAAATTCTATTAAAAACATTAAATTCAAAAAGGTCATTAAAAATATTTTAAAAAAATATTTGGAGAGATTGAAGATAAACTTAATCTAACCATTGAATTATAATTTATTGATTAAGATCCTCACAATTCTAGGCCACTTTTGCAATATAACTCCACCCTTTGTCTTCAATATAACTCCACCCTTTCGAAATAGGCCACTTTTGCAAGCATCATACTCAAAACACATGCCCTTCTCCACAAATGAAGGCAAAATGGTAGATATACTTCCCTTTGTTATTAGTGTTCTTTGAAATAAAAAGAGACGTATCATTGAGCAATCCCCTAGATTTCCAACAACTTCTTCCCTCTCCTTGCACCAATGACATGTTTCTTCGATTTAATAATGGTGAGTGATCCTCTTTGTTTTGGGATGCGAGATAGAGATCAAAGAAATAACTTTTGTTTTGATCAAAGCAAATCAGCTTCAAATACATTTTTAGGCTTCTTTTTCTTGAGCTTTGAGGGTTTTGCACAAGGCACTTACTAGCGCTTTTCCATAATTATTTATTACTTTTTTGTTATTTTTGCGTTTGATAAAAAATAAAGGGTATGTTTGGTGTTGTCGAACTTCTTACCTTTTTTTCATCTAAAAAAAGATTTTCAATCTACTCAACATAGGAATAAGATAATATTGTTTAATCAGTTTGCTAATTGATTTCCTCACTTCATGTATAATTATCTAGAGTAGTTCCTTAATTATATCTAATGAAGTTACTTCTGTATACGTTAAATATCCTAAGCTTTGACATTAGAAAATACACAACAACTTCATCCTTAATTTGTTTACCTTCTCTTATATGGTATCGGAGCCAAGAATATTTTTTTCTCAATTTTGTCTCCTATGGCCGATGTAACTCCACATCTTCTTGCTATTGTAAATGGCTTTACACCCAATCTTCAATTTCAGATTCCTTTGATTAGGTCAAACTTGATGAGAGAACTACTTTCTATGGCATAAGACTATCATGTCTGCCCTCGAAACCTTTAATCTGGAAAGCTTTGTCATGTCTCCTACTCCACCACCACAAACACTTCCATCCACTGATCATACGGCCGATTCCCTCCCTAACTTAGAGTTTATTATATGGAAAAAAAGGGAAAATTTTGTTCTTTTATGGCTCAAAATCACACTTTTTGAGAATATTATCGCTCATGTTACATGTTCTAGTTCTTCTCATCTAATATGGGTCGCTCTTGAGGAAAAAAAAAATCAGGCTCAGTCCAAAGCCCGTAGATGTCCATGCGCCTCTAACTTCAATCTATGCCCAAGGGCATTCTTCCGATAGACGGATTATATTGCTCGTAAGCGTTCAAATCCTTCATCTTATGTCTATTGAAGATCTTATTGGTCAATTTTTAAATGGTTTGGATTCCATATATAGGTAATTTATTACTGCATTTATGCTGCACTGTAACACCCCAAATCCGCAAGACTCGGGATGCTACGGGCGAGACCTCACAATGGGTCCCGACCCTTAGCCTGACAACAATTTCACCGGATCTTTCCAACAAGGCACAAATAAAGGCAAAACTCAAACCGTTTATAATGTATGCGGAAAACTGAAAAGTAAAGATACAAGGTGGAAACTCAGCCGAGTCCTCAAAACGACATAACTCCGATAAGGAAATCTAAACCGTACAACATAATCCAACATACAAAGACATATCCCAAAAACGTCCCCGTCCTATAATGTACAGAGACCCCGGCTGTCCACTCCTCCACCTCACTCGGAGGCGTCCCTAACCTGCAAGACATCTACAAGAACGATTTAAAACCGTTAGCTCATATTCGAAGCTTTAGAAAAGAGGTGAAGGCACATACACATATACATCACATAACACATACATACTCCAAAACACACAAGTCCGGTTTATTATCTTTTTATTATTAAGTCGTATCCCGTTCTAATTCAACTTAGGTTTGTGACACGAGAACCACCGTGGTCTCGCCTCGGTCCCTACTTACCGGCAAGGAATGGTACTGATGCATCCGACCGTCTACCCGCCCGGGCTAGTCGCCGAGAACCTCCTAGACTCTCGCAAGAGCTAGGCAGATGATGCCGCCCATTATCATACACTTGGGCCAAAATATATAAAGTCGGTGGTCCTATTTACCGGTTTAGTTGTTTATAACATAAATGTAACGCCCGGAATTTATTCCGAACTTAGAGCGCCTTGTAGTTTATCCCGTAGTCCCGAGATGCCGAGTGCCGGGATTTATTCCTAAGAAAATCCTGAGCAGACTCGTCGTTGTTCCCTTTTTTCAGCGTTCTGACCCTTCGTTCCGGGTTAAAAAAATGACAAGGGGTCATTTCCGACCCCTCGGTCCGTGTGAGGGACAAGAGGTCAGCTGACCCCTTGATCCCCACACCTCATTTTCATCCTTGTCTCCCTCTCTCTCCTCCCTTGCTCACATTTCACGTTACTTCCTCTCATTCACTCTTCCTCACTTCTCTTCTCTTCTCCATTCTTTTGCTTGAGGATCTAGGTTGTGGACTGTAGAAGAAGATCTCAGTGTTGTTGGTAAGCTCCTTCCTCTCCCTCCCCTCTCTTCCTTGCTGTTTTTCCCTTCTTCTTCCTCCCTCCTTCATCCATGGCTATGGAGGAAGATCTTGAGGAGTTTTTGCTCAACTCTTTGCATGCATAGGTTCTTAGCTCGATTAGGACAATGAGAGGTGCCTAAAACCAGTGGTGGGTGTTTGAAGAAGATCCAGCAAGAGAAGAAGGATGTTGGAGCCAAGGCCGCGGGTGCGGCTCAGCACGCCGCGGGTGCGGCTCAGCACGCCGCGGGTGCGGCTCAGCACGCCGCGGGTGCGGCTCAGCACGCCGCGGGTGCGGCTCAGCACGCCGCGGGTGCGGCTCAGCACGCCGCGGGTGCGGCTCAGCACGCCGCGGGTGCGGCTCAGCACGCCGCGGGTGCGGCTCAGCACGCCGCGGGTGCGGCTCAGCACGCCGCGGGTGCGGCTCAGCACGCCGCGGGTGCGGCTCAGCACGCCGCGGGTGCGGCTCAGCACGCCGCGGGTGCGGCTCAGCACGCCGCGGGTGCGGCTCAGCACGCCGCGGGTGCGGCTCAGCACGCCGCGGGTGCGGCTCAGCACGCCGCGGGTGCGGCTCAGCACGCCGCGGGTGCGGCTCAGCACGCCGCGGGTGCGGCTCAGCACGCCGCGGGTGCGGCTCAGCACGCCGCGGGTGCGGCTCAGCACGCCGCGGGTGCGGCTCGGCACGGCCGTAGGGGCGGAGCTTGACACTCGACGCAGTCCACCGCGGGTGCGGCTCCTTGTTCCGCAGGGGCGGCTCCTGTGTCCGCAGGGGGCTTCTCCTCTCCTTCACTCCGCGGCTGCGGTTTCTGCAACAGTAGGCTTCTCCTCTCCTTCACTCTTCGTTCCTTCCTTAGATTTGTTGTTGAATCATGTAGTAGCATGCTTTGGATGGCCTAGAGTAGGTTGAGAATGCCACTTAATGGTTGTGAACCTAGGAGCCCTTAAGGCTCGATGTAATTGTTGGATATGAGCATGTGAGCATGATGGATCTTCTAGGCTAGCTTGTGCCTCTTTGGTTGAGGATTAATATGTTGTGGATTTATGAACTGTTGTGGGCTTTTTCATGTGTGGAGAGTGTGTGGTGAGTACTTGGGACCTAGGATGCATTCCTACGGTAAATGGTAAATTCATAAAGAGTAGAAAAGAAATAGGGCTCAACCAGGACCGGAGTTGTCCTGGTCAAACCTTCAGAGCATCAAAGTTTATCATCATGCAAACATAAGGGCTAAAACAAGGCCCTAGTACTCCTGGTAGGCATGCAAGCCCCCTGAACGTACCATCTACCATCAACTGACTATGAATATAAATAAAATACATCTCACGGCACTATCTATAAGGTCCTTCCACCTTCGGCAATGCCATCAGCAGAATGGAGCACTCACAGACCATCAAGGTGCCTAACCAACGGATCATGATATCATTCACCTTCGGCATTGCCATCAGCATATGAGTCTCAAGTCCGGGACAAAATATCAACAATGAAACATGCAGGCCAAGAGCAGAATACAACTCTGGCATAAAGAATAAATCATACAAAGTGCTAGACCTCAAACCTCTCTCCAACTCTATCTGGGAAGGCCTTATAAAGTAACCTGTATGTATGCCCTCTAATCATCCGGACCAGGATATCAATGGGGATCCTGTTCCGGTCAAATACCAGGGCATTCCCGGAGTGCCATAAATAGTAGATCGTCGCTGAGAAGGCGTATATACGTGCCCTGCTCGTCCAACTCCTCCCTGGTGCAGAGTGTAGTAGATATGCTATGACGTCTGTCCTCGAGATCATCTCTGTAGACATCCGGAATCCGTAGCATACCTGCCTCCAAACCTCCCTGGCATAGGTGCATCCAAAGAACAAGTGGTCATGTGACTCACTCTCCAGACCACACCAATGGCAGGTAGGATCTATGTCGAGGAAGTGTAATCTGTCTCTGGTCGATAGGCGTCCTAGAATTGCCATCCAAAGGATAAAGCAGTGCTTGGGCGTGTTTCCCGTGTCCCATACTATCCTGGATCAGTCCATCTCCTCTCCATGCTCTCTGATCACGTCGTAGGCATCTGTGACTCTGAACTTGTCCCCATGGCAACAGCTGTCCAACACCTCTAGTGTCGTCTCCTCATCCACAAACGTGGCTAGCTGATCTCTGGCTCCGATTATGGCCTTCACTAGAGGCGAGTCACGTCTGTGGGCCATCCAGTGGTCTGGATCAACCACCTGTAAGTATCTGTGGTGGATCCACCTAACCCAGAGGCTGTCCCTCTTAGCATGAATATGCCAGTAGTATTTACACATAAATGCCGAGTTCCAGCACCTGAGGTTACGAAGACCCAAGCCACCCTCTCTCCGGGGCATGCATACTCGTGTCCAAGCTACTCTGGGCCAGCTCCAAAGGAACTGTGTGCATAGTCCTGTCAGCCTATACATCACCAGCGCGGGGACCGGTAGTATCGACAGCCAGAAGTTCTTCGTGCCCTGAAGGACCGTCCTGATCAGCTCCAGTCTACCTGCAAAAGACAAATGTCTCTTGTTCCACGCGCAGATGTACCTCCCAATCTTATCCAGGAGTGGGGTGTAATCAACTGCCCGTAAAACATGAGGTGCTATGGGGATTCCCAGGTATCGGAAAGGAAAGGTTCCCGTAGAGAATCCCGAAAGCGAGGTTAATTCGTTTGTCTCTGTTTCAGAAACAGAGGCTAGGAAAATTGAAGATTTCGGGAGGCTAACTGCTAATCCTGAAATCTTTTCAAACCTGCGTAAGCAATCCATAAGGATGCTTACTGACTGCACATCCCCTCTACAAAAGAGAACGACATCATCCGCATACATCAGGTGAGAAATCCTAAGTTCCTCACAGTGCTGATGGAAACGGAAGCCAGGTCTAGAGGTCTCGTTGCGTATCATCCTGGAAAGGAATTCCATGCAGATGACAAAAAGCAACGGAGACATAGGACACCCCTGTCTAAGCCCACGCTTTCCCGGAAATAACCCATGCATTCTCTTGTTTACCCGGATGGAGTAGGACGCTGTGGTGACACACTCCATCACCCAGTCAATGAACCTGGTGGGGAAACTCAGCTTTGTCATGGCATAGCGGAGGAACTGCCAGGATATCGTGTCGTAAGCTTTAGCTAAGTCAATGTTCATGAAACACCGCTTAGTATCCCTCTTGACACTATATCTCCGTAGGAGTTCCTGGACAAGGAAAATATTGTCAGACATCAAGCTCCCTGGGATGAAAGCAGATTGTGCCGGGTCAATGAGGTACCCAAAACACGGCCATAATCTGTTTGCAATCAGTTTGGTGATGATTTTATAGACAACATTGCAACAGGAGATAGGCCTAAACTGGTCTACTCGAGTTGGGGAGTCAACTTTCGCTATCAAAGAAACCGAGGTATGGTTAATTTGTTTGAGCAGTTTCCCATTAATAAAGAATTCCCTAACTGCAGCACAAACCTCACTCCCAGTTGTCTCCCAAGTTTGCTTAAAGAACTTGGAAGAGAAACCATCTGGTCCTGGTGCTCTGAGGTCTCCAATCGACCAGAGAGCCTGCTTTATCTCATCATTAGTAACTGGTCCAATAAGTTTTTCCTGGTCCAGATCCTTAACCCGTGGTCCCACCGCAAACCAATCCCTCGGTGGTACCTCAACCTGCCTCTCAGTCCCAAACAACCCCTGGTAATACGTCACAAAGTCATCCGCTACTTCTACTAGGGAAGTGGTAGTAGAGCCATTAGGTAAATGGAGTGCAGGAATAAAATTCCTTTGTCCATTTGCCTTCATGAGACCATGGAAGTACGATGTAGTCTTATCACTGTTAAGGACGTACCTCGACTTAGCCTGTTGTTCAAAGAAACTCCTCTCTGTAGAAGAAAGCCTTTTGGCTTTTGTTCTACAACTCTCAAGCTGGGTCCGCAAGGCCTCAGAAGTCGGATCCAACCTAACGTTCTCAAGGCATGTGGCATACTCCTCGTTGGCCACTTTGGCCTTCTCAGAGATATGTCCAAAATGCCTCCTATTTAACCCACGTAGCGGTCCTTTCATGCCCCTGAGGAGGTTGCAGAGGCGAAACTGATAGGTCCCCCTAAGGTGACACTTCCAGTTCTCCTCTACTATCTCCTGGAACTGGTCATGACCTGTCCACATATTGAAGAACTTGAAATTGGGCTTTCCAGCCCGGGGACGGCGGATAAGATGCGCTATAGCCGGCTTATGATCCGAAAACTGCCACTTATTCGGAAAGCTAGCGCGGCAATACATCTCCTGGTCCAACCAATCTAAATTAACAAAAATCTTGTCAATCCTACTCCAGATGGTACCATTAGTCCAGGTGAACTTGTTATCACTCGTGAAAGGTACATCTGTGAGACCTAGATCCTGACAGGCATCCAACATACCCCTGCACTCGTACATCTGTACGGGCTCCCCATTGATCCTCTCGTCGGGATACATGACATTATTGAAGTCCCCCAAAACCATCCAGGGTATAGAGTAGTCCCTAAACCAACGTCTAATGGGTTCCCACACTCGCCTTCTGTAGGCAATGCTACCTTTCCCATAGACAAAACACACCCCATACTGCATACCAGTTACTCTACAAGTAACTAGAACAGTGATAAACTGCTCCCCAATCTCTCCAACAGTAAGGTCAAGACGGGTATCATCCCAAAGTACAAGTATGCCACACCTATCATCAATCTCAAAGTTAGTGACATACTTCTAGTTTGGAAAACTGGAAGCCATCACACGGTGGATATCTAACGGTCTAGACCCATACTTGGTTTCCAGTACACCACATAAGCATCCATCAAACTCCCTCAGCAGCTCGGTCAACCCTTTTTGTTTTTGGGGTTGGGTAAACCCCTGGATATTCCAAGAGATGACACTCATCGGGAGACCATCTGTCTAGTGGTCCTCCCCTGGGCCCTAATATCCGCCCTCACCTGTGAGCTAGATGCTAGCCTCGTAGATCTACGCTCAGGTATAACAACCACCTCTCTCCTAACTTGCTTCCTGTCCCTAGGGGCTTTTAAGATAGTAGGGGTTTTAACTTTTTCTGTACTACCTCTGTCTCTCTGGGTACGATGTGCACGCCTGTCCGACCTAGATAACACTCTCTGGAATCCTCCATTCCTATCATTACTTTTGCCATTATCGGTCTCTATTTCCAAAGCCTTATATGTATTCGAAGTTTTGATATTAGGGGTAGTATATGATTTCCTTCTACTCTCGACACTCACCCTATCATCCTCACTCTCCTGGCTATCCTCCGAGTCCTCCTCCACTCCCGTAGCCTCCTTATATCTGTCAACCTCTGTGTCACTAATTCCCGTGTACGTGTAATCCGTACTCTTACTATCAGAGCCCATCTTAGTATTAGCTAGCTCTCCCTCAGAGCTAGACTCAACCACCATTTCCTTTTTCTTTCCCGAAGAGGATTTTGTTGTCCCTTTTGGGGACAACATTTTAGGTCTAACTATCAACTCTCTCTCTTTCGTGTCAATCCTAATCCTGCCTTCCCCAGAAGATCTCTCTTTTCTGTGTCCGCTTCGGTCACCCTCTACCAAAGTGGCCTTTATGGCAGCCACCCGGCCGACCTCCACAGCCACCCTCTCGTCATTGGCCACCTTCTTCGCCTCTCGGCGTCGACGGCGCCTAATGGCAGACTTACTTATTGGTCTTTCGGCATCAGTTGTAGGCCTACTAACAATTTTAGGCCTATCAACCTCAACCTCACCCTCCTTCTCTGGGAGTCTAGGTTCCTCTCCTATCTTCCTTTTCCTTTTTCCTCAACGGTAAACCGTTTTCTAATCCCATATGTCGTTTGTCCCTGTACCTGAGCATTATTCCCTTCCCTTCCAGACTCTTTGTTGGCCTCTTTGTGATTACCATTCCCTTCTCTAACATTGTCCTCCCTAGTTCCTGGTCTAGGTCTCATCCCGGGGATGCCTTTTTTTTCTTTGAAGGAGCATTCCTCCTCATTATGCCCAAAGGTAAAACACCCCTTACAATATTTCGGCTCATTTTCAATAAGCACATTACAAACCACCTTAATCCCATCATCAAACTCTAGGGTGACCTCTCTCCTAATCTCCTCAGCAAAATTCATTTCAATCAGCACTCTCGCATAGGAGCCCCTTTTCCTCTCCCCAGTGACGGGATCCATGTGTAGGGGTTTGCCTAACATGGAGGCCACCCGTCCAAGGATGGCAGGCGACCAGTAGTTATTAGGGATACCATATAACCTAACCCATAGGGGTATAGTAGCTACATCCCTCTTATTAAAAGCAAATTTATCCGGAACATGCTTAAGGATTAAAGGTCTACCATGGATCTGGTACGGTCCCCCCGGAGAACTCTGTCTCTATCCCCATCATTATCAAACATGAAAATAAGCCATCCGGCTTCCGTTTTAAGTTTAGATTGGACCCCCCCAAGATTGTTGTCCTAATAGCGTGATATCCAGGATAATACCCCACATACTGCCAAGTAAGCAGCTACCCCACACTTGCTCCCTAGGTAGAGCTTCAGCACATTTTATCTTAACGGTATCACCCGTTGGGGGTGTATACTCAAGAGTCCCCCCTATCCCTCTATTCATAAAAGTCCTAGGTAGAGGCTTAGTCCAGGCATTTTGCCTTGGAGGAGCCTCACCAGAAGTGCCATCAGTGCCCGTGCGGGGCAGATTCGGAAAGTCCTTATTGTTAAGAATAGTTCCACTACCCATTCCCCTAGTATTAGTTCCCGGCTTAGTAATGATCCTAGCAGATAGGGGTAACATAGAAGGCCGTGTGGTATGTGTTATAATGCGGGGCACGGTGTGATCCGTATTATTAACATCCTCAGTAGCAGGTGTGGTTATACTCAGATCAGTTCTATCATTGCCAGTATCATGCGTAACCACGTTATATCACATGCATATTACTAGGCATAACAGTAGGCAAGACAGTATTTCCATAATTATCAGTCCTATCATGTTGAATACTATCATCAATAGCCATCATATTGCTAGTATCCATGATTTGTAAATCAGAGTTATTTAATTCATGCTCATTTCCATTTCCAATCATCAAAGCAAGTGCATGTAATATACGAGTATTTAGATCATGCTCATTATCAGATAAAATATCGCTCGTATCAATAACGGTCTCAAGGTCCATACCTGTGCGGTCTTCCTCGTGCAAGACCGACTCCGCTATAGTCATGGCCATGTGATTACCATCTCCTCCTCCCTTCTCTGCCACCACCACGTCCAGCCAGTAGGCGTCCAGTCCAGCGCCTCATTCCTTGCTTCCATCGTCCTAAGCAACTTCCTTGCAAGCTCCTTGACGAAGTCATTTTCAGTTGGTTCGGTGACTTGTCCGCCTTGGCTTTCTGTTGACACCACCTGCCTCCCAATGTGGGGTATAGTCGGGCCAATTTCCATTTCAAGGCCTGGTTCCACCATTTTCCCGCCCGTATCCTTAGAATGATCAAAATTGCCGCTCAAAGACCCTTTCCTGTTCAATTTGCCCGCCTGAGACTTTTGGCTGCAGCGTTGGCTTCCCAGGTGTACCTATGATCGGGCAAATTTCATTCTCAGGGCCTGGTTCAACTTTTGTCCGTCCTTAGTCCCGGATTGGCTCAATTGGCCCCTCAAATTTGCCTCCTGTACTTTCTGTCCGCCTGGGTCTTTTAGCATGAGCGTTGGCTCCACAAGTGCCTCTTTGGTCGGGCAAATTCCAGGACGGACTCAGATTCGCCCATCTTCCTCTTCATGGCATTGCTTTCTCC